>JAXUIC010000114.1:0-66258 GCA_035136125.1 Quercus rubra
GCATGAGCCAAGATCCAAAAATCCTAGGTCTCTGAAAACATGAGCCAGGATCCAGAACCTTTGGTCCTCTGAAAACATGAGCCAAAGCCCAAAAAACCCTTGGTCCTCTGAAAACATGAGCCAAGACCCCAAAATCCTAGGCCTCTGAAAACATGAGCCAGGATCCAGAACCTTTGGTCCTCTGAAAACATGAGCCAAAGCCCAAAAAACCCTTGGTCCTCTGAAAACATGAGCCAAGATCCAAAAATCCTAGGTCTCTGAAAACATGAGCCAGGATCCAAAAAACCTTGGTCCTCTGAAAACATGAGCCAAGATCCAAAAATCCTAGGTCTCTGAAAACATGAGCCAGGATCCAGAACCTTTGGTCCTCTGAAACATGAGCCAAAGCCCAAAAAACCCTTGGTCCTCTGAAAACATGAGCCAAGACCCAAAATCCTAGGCCTCTGAAAACATGAGCCAGGATCCAGAACCTTTGGTCCTCTGAAAACATGAGCCAAAGCCCAAAAAACCCTTGGTCCTCTGAAAACATGAGCCAAGATCCAAAAATCCTAGGTCTCTGAAAACATGAGCCAGGATCCAAAAAACCTTGGTCCTCTGAAAACATGAGCCAAGATCCAAAAATCCTAGGTCTCTGAAAACATGAGCCAGGATCCAGAACCTTTGGTCCTCTGAAAACATGAGCCAAAGCCCAAAAAACCCTTGGTCCTCTGAAAACATGAGCCAAGATCCAAAAATCCTAGGTCTCTGAAAACATGAGCCAGGATCCAGAACCTTTGGTCCTCTGAAAACATGAGCCAAAGCCCAAAACCCTTGGTCCTCTGAAAACATGAGCCAAGATCCAAAATCCTAGGCCTCTGAAAACATGAGCCAGGATCCAGAACCTTTGGTCCTTTGAAAACATGAGCCAAAGCCCCAAAACCCTTGGTCCTCTGAAAACATGAGCCACGATCCAAAATCCTAGGCCTCTGAAAACATGAGCCAAAGCCCAAAAAAACCCTTGGTCCTCTGAAAACATGAGCCAAGCCCCAAAATCCTAAGCCTCTGAAAACATGAGCCAGGATCCGGGACCTTTGGTCCTCTGAAAACATGAGCCAAAGCCCAAAAAACCCTTGGTCTTCTAAAAACATGAGCCAAGATCCAAAATCCTAGGCCTCTGAAAACATGAGCCAGGATCCAGAACCTTTGGTCCTCTAAAAACATGAGCTAAAGCCCCAAATCCTAGGCCTCTGAAAACATGAGCCAGGATCCAAAACCTTTGATCCTCTGAAAACATGAGTCAAAGCCCAAAAATCCTTGGTCTTCTGAAAACATGAGCCAGGATCCGTCGTCCTCCAGGTAAGCATATCTTGTACTCACTCAAAAAAAAAAAAAAAAAAAAAAATTTGCATGCATGAACTACGTTTGGACCTAATCCCCCCCACCAAGAGGTACGTAGGCAATCTCCCTCGAGATTCAGTCCGCATTTTGATCCATTACATGATCATCTGCATTTTTATCTACATGCATCATACATTCACAACGGTTAAATACTGATTGCAAAGTTAGGTGTCTCTTTCATACATTGACATTCGCTTTTCAAGCTTTGCCAATGAGGGGCATTCTGTTGACACCCCATTTTGCAATCTGCATTTAACCTCAAATGGAGGGTAAAAGGGTAATTTTGCCTTGGGAATATGCATCTTGATTCTGGCCATTAGATCCTTAATCTCATTTTACCAAAATGATCTTGATGTCGTAACGATCAAATCGACTAGTCATAAGCCCTAATCAGACCACCAGATTGAAAGTTATCATCAAATCAAGTTTTAATGGCTGAGATGCACTATCACAAATTGAGTCTGACTATATGTGATTATGAACAATTGATTTCAATTGGTTATAAATGTAATCAATTTGAGATCAATGATGTGTCATAATTTGATTGGTTAGGACTACATTTTATGGTGAGGTTGCATACACCTAATTAATTAGATAGTTAAACATTAATTATTCAATGAGTAATTTGTGCAATTATCTTTTAATTAGAGTAAATTTAGAATCAATTAAGTCTGAAATGGGAGTGATTGAAGCCATTTAATGTTAATTGAGAGCTAATTTAGGACCTATTAATGTTAATTGTGCTGAAACCATTTTCAAACAAATGACCTCTGCTCACCATTTCATCCATATCTCTCAAAATATTTTGAATTTGTGAATGAGGTTAATTTTCCCAGAAACTAGACATCCGGGGCTTCAATTTGAGCACAAGAATAAGACAATTCCGATCAGAATTGAGTTAGATATGATTTTTTGAAGTTAGCTCTACAAGCTGTTACAGCAGTTGCGGGAAAACCGAATTGGCTTGCTCCTCACTCCCACCAATCTTTCCATTTAATGCACCAGATTTCCCCCAAGGCTAAAATGAGGACTAGGTTCATGAGTCTTTGTCAACCCTCATTAAATGGCCTTCCATTCATATTCTCTCCACCACTACTATATAAACCCTCCCTCTCCTTCATTCCAAAGCACACAAAAAAAAACCCCCCTCTCTTCTCCTTTCTTGAGTTCTAGTGAAATAAAGTAGTCTTGTCATATCTTGGTCTTCCTGAGACTCAAGGTATTGAGTGAGACTCACTCTTCCTCTCCTAACTCTTCTCTTCCTCCACCCTTAGGACCTCCCTCAAGAGTCTCATCCTCCACCCCACGGATCTTGCATGAAGGTATAATCCATTTCCCTAATTGTTTTTTTGTGTTCCCATGATGAGAATTTAGGATTAAAGCATGATAGTAATTATTCAAATTCTCTTGAATATGTTTGAAAGTTCTTATATGTTCTTCACATGTTCTTGATTGTTTATCACATGTTCATGCATAAACACTAGTTTTGATCTTAAATCCACATCAAAAATATGAAAAACATGTTTGTTTAATAATCCTTTCAAATCTTTGAATCTAGGTTATCACCATCCACACACATTCACTAGAATTTATTTTTCAATCCAAATGCAATGCTAAATAAATTGAATTAGGGTTTATCACATGCACACACATTAAATTCAACATGTAGATTGATTGACATATTGGATGATGTGATATGAATGTTGGCCACCATAGTCTAGAAGACCGGTTTCACCGGGCAAGGTGGGTGCTTAACACCTTCCCACCTTGTAACATAGCCTCCGAACTTAGATCAAGGGTTGATAGACCAATGTTTATCCTTGTAATTTTCAATTTTTAGATTGTAACTAGGAAATAAAGCCATGTACTTTATCTTAGATTGTATCTAGGACCAAAGCCATGTAATTTTCCTATGATCAATGTAAATTAAATTTCAAGTTAATAAAATGATGAATTTTTCAATTATGGTTTTCTTGTTTTTCCAATAATTAAATAAGTGGCGACTCCATTGTAAAACCCCTAATCTAAGGGGGAAAATATAACTAGTCGAACCTCCATTTTGAGAGGCAATAACACGACTCCCCCCATTCACGTGGGTTTGGCCCAACATCCTATAAAAAACGGGCCGGGGGCGCGGTCTCTCACACTCACAGATTTGAACAAATAATAGTAAAGAAGAATCCATGGCTCTTCTGACAGGGAGGGTTTCCTTTTATTTGGGGCTTTGGTGTTGGAGCAATTGTGGTTTGCTAGAAATCAAGCTATTCACAAAGTAATTAAATTCTCCCCAAATAAAGAACTCCAAGTAGTCTTAAAAAAATTCATTGAACACCGTGTTGTGCTCACTAATGTCCCCTTAGTGTTGCCTAGACCTTTTTATTCTTGGATCAAGCCTAAGGAAAGAGCTGTTAAAATAAATTGCGATGCGGCGGTGGGGTTAGATCATTCATTTATTGCCATTGTGGCGAGAGATTAGAGAGGAGATTTGATTTTTTCCATGTCCAAACGGGTGGAAACCAACCTCCCTATCCAAGCTGAAGCTGAAGCCATTAATTTGGCGACTTGTGTTGCTGTTAACCATGGGTTTGAGCATGTAGTGGTTGAGTGCGATGCCAAAGCTTGTATTGATGCTCTCAAAGCCCCCTTTGATGAAGTGCCTTGGAGAATTTCATCCATAACAGCTGATACCCTTTTGTGGGCATTTCGTGGTCAGCATTTTGTTTTCAGGTGGAGTCCAAGAGAATCAAACAAAGGTTTGAGCATGTAGTGGTTGAGTGCGATGCCAAAGCTTGTATTGATGCTCTCAAAGCCCCCTTTGATGAAGTGCCTTGGAGAATTTCATCCATAACAGCTGATACCCTTTTGTGGGCATTCCGTGGTCAGCATTTTGTTTTTAGGTGGAGTCCAAGAGAATCAAACAAAGGAGCCCATGTTTTAACTTCTTGGTGCCTTGGGAAAAATATATCTGGTTGTTTTGGTCAGGGTTATGCTCCCAACCCTTTTATGGATGTAATTAATTCTGAACTCTTTTAGCTGTAGTTGCTGGTTAGCCTCTGTTTCTTTTGGCTTGTCAATAAAATTTTCTGTTTATCAAAAAAAAAAAAAAAACAGTAAAGAAAAAAAAGAATACAAATGTTTACTTGTCTTTACAAAATGCCTACCTTCATGGAGAGGGAGATCAAATCTATTATACTCAATGAGGATTACAACACCCAACCTCTCTTACATATCTCTTATCCTTTTGACCCCCAAAGAACTATTAAACAAGTCTTCCTCTAAGAGTTTTTACCTTCTCTTAAGAGAGCTCTTCTTTTAAGAGTTTTCTTCTCTCCCCATATGGGATCCTAATAGGTAACAAAGTCAACTGTCCTTTCTCACCCAGAAAAGCTAAATAGGTAACCACGTCCAAATGGGAACTTGAGGAAATTTCCAACAGATATTAATGGATTTTATTTTGTAACTTGCTTTTTGTTATAAATAGTTATTTATCGGGAACATATTTCTATCTTGGCATATTAAAATTGTGAATTATTTGGATCATTGGAAAGTTCGTCCTTGAATTGGTATATTGGGTGTAGCAGTAAATTTTCTGTAGACAAACCAACTTAAGCAAAAATCTACTATGTTTTATGCTGCAGAATTTTTACATGATAGGGAGGGACAAGGGTAGAACATATTGGAGAGTGCTATAGATTGACCGGCTGGACCCTTGCGAGTTAAACATTCGTGAAGGTTCTACCGCATATACAGAAAGGGAATGCTCTGACCTTTTGAGACGGATACATGAAGGAAACAAGTCCACGGGTGGACTAAAGTTTGTCACTACTTGTTATGGAATTGTTGGCATGCAGGGTCTTAGTATGCATTCTAATATCTTAATAAACCAACAACATTATGACGGTACTCATATTGGTTTGCTGTTTTCAGGATTCAACAAATTTTTGGGGCCTTATTATATGCTGCTTATCACAAAAAGAAGACAGATCGGTGCAATATGCGGTCATACTGTATATGCTGTCTCCAAGAGTGAGATGATTCCGTTTCTGAATTCTACTGATGGGTCCAGTATCGCTAATTCTAGGAATGAGAACAGGTCATTAATCCATTCTGCATGTAAATGTATTTTGTCCATGGTACTTGTGAAGGGAACCATGAATGTTACTCAGCTTTGTATCTGTCTTTTGTGACAATTAATGTCTCTGATGTGATTCTTCCAGTCTTTCTTTCTTTTTCACCTGGTAGGAACATGCAATCTGACTTTTAGAGCATAATAAATTTGTGAATACTAAAATATTTTGTGACCATCTTAAATGAATATTATTTAGTCTATACTGACAGAATTATTTCACTTCTCCCCACTTTTAATCTTTCTTAGAGATAGCATTAATTGTATTGGTAATTGTCATATTAGGTTCAGAGCTTCTGCTTTGATTGTTTACAAATGAAGCTTGATTCATTTTTTAGTTAGTGTGTAACATGAAAACACACATGCCCAACCAAGTGTGAGGGGAATCTTCTGTATTCTCTCGACAGTTCCTTATTTAAACGTATATCTTATTCTTTTTTACCAATTATTCTTGCTCTAAATATGGTCATTATTGTCGCTAACTTTATATTCTTTGTTGAGTTGATATCTTAGATACAAGAAGCTCCTATGCATGGTGGATCTAACAAAGGACTTCTTTTTAGCTACTCATATCATGTTATGCGTAGTCTTCAAAAGAACTTAAGTAATCACGAGACTGGCCCTGTTCTCTACGAAACCATGTTTGTTTGGAATGAGTTCTTGACTCGGGAAATCCGGAATCACCTCCAGAATACTCTTTGGACAGTTGCTTTGGTTTATGGCTTTTTTAAGCAGGTAAGGAATGAATGATGTTTTTGATAATCTAACAATAACTAATTAAATTAGTAGGGGGGATATGGATGTTAGTATAACTTTCACATCATTCTGTTCAGAAGATTCTTGGAACTTTCTGGACTCATTTGTGAATCCTAGTTTGCTGAAACATTACCATCATTATTCAAATCATTTGAAATTTTCTTGTACCAGCTTCTGACTCTGTTCATGTGCAATTTCATGTATTAATTGATGCCCTTCTCTTTGGAATGAGATTATTTAGTTCTTTCCTCTGTATTCTCTATGTCTTTGTACTTGTTTCATATATGTACTTAAATCTTTGGAGTTAGTCTTATGAAGTGAGTATAATGCAGATACATAATATTTCTTTGGGGTATTATCATTCCTACCAAATGTTGTTATTGCTGGTTTACTACATTCGCTAAAATTTGTTGACTTGCTATCTTTAAATATTGTCTTCCCGACTATACAGATAATTATTTTGTTATTTTTTTAATGTTTTTTAATTATTTTTTTATTCTTTTATCTCTGATGGATTCATGCTACTCAAATCTAGGCAACACTCTCTGTGTCTGGACGAGAGTTCAAAGTGGCCCTCATTACTAGATGTTCTTGTCACTATGCAGGCACCAGGTAAGAGTTCATACAGATTTGTCTTTTTCCTGGTTGCACCATGTGCTTAGTATGGGGATGGATACACATACATGAGAAAATTACTTTTGAGTCATGTGGTTTATCAATGGTATTAAATTCAAATATAACCTTTTGAGAAACATGGATCAATCTTTTCCATATGTTATTTGGAATGCATTGTTCTAATGCTTCCTGGATTCAAACTGCTTATATGGTTTTATAACCTTTCAATAAATATAATCTCTATACGTTCATGCAATCATTGGATTAACCCAAATGAATAATTGACATAGTTCACCAGAAACTTATTTTTTTGTGGATTGATTTTGACATGACTCTCACTTGGTTGTGCAACATTAATTGGGTTCTGGGTTCTCTGGTTGCCATTGTTATAGAATAAAGATTATATGATATGGTTAAGATTGAGTATTTATTTACATCCTTAGTGTATATTTACCTCATGTGGCATATGAGGGCCTCGCTTATTGTTTACTTCTAATTTAGGTATCTAAAACGAGGTGTAAATGAGAAAGGTAGAGTTGCTAATGATGTTGAGACAGAACAGATTGTGTTTGAAGATGTTCCAGAAGGGCTTCCCATGCAAATAAGCTCTGTTGTCCAGAACCGAGGCTCAATCCCTCTTTTTTGGTTACAGGAAACTTCACGCTTGAATCTTAAACCAGACATTATATGTATGTCCTTGCATTAGTAGTGGCAGTTAAGTGTATGCCATTTATTTTTGTAACTAACTTCTGTCCTTTTGATAAGTAATAAGATATATTGATATCAAAAAGGAGACGCCCTAGTACACAGGGAGTGAACAAGGAGACAACATCAAAAACGAAAATTGCAAGAATCTAGGAAAACAAAAAAAGAAGGGAAAGATTTGTTTTGCATAGCAAACAACCAATCCAACAAAGTTATAAAAAAGAAAAGCTTGAGGTCCGGAATAGATCTCTCAATATCTTCAAAACAATGACTATTTCTCTCCTTCCAAAGAAACCACATTAAGCCATGAGGAATGATGGACCATATATAACCATTTCGATGACGACCAAAGCTGCCTTGCCAACACCCTAACAGCCCCAAACAGTATGAGGCATAACCCAAGATACTCCAAATAAACCCAAAACCATAGACCATAGATCCATAGCAACGGGACAATGAAGGAAGAGATGGTCAACCGATTCACCATTACTCTTGCACATGTAGCACCAATCCAAAATCCACACCTTCCTTTTTCGCAAATTATCAATCGTCAAGCATTTCCCTAAGGCAGCAGACCATACAAAGAAAGCTACTCTAGATGGAATCTTCTGCTTCCAAATACTTCTCCAAGAGAAACCGAAGATAGTAGGACCAGCTAGAATTCTATAATAATCTTTCACCAAGAACCCCTTAGCTTTGCTAGGAATCCAACACATCTTGTCCTCACCAAACCCCCTTATAGAAGAACCATAAATGGTTTCCATGAAGCTTGACAAAGCCTTTAATTCTCGAACATGCACACCCCTAAAGAAACTCATATCCTAAAAAAGGACACCATTGGGGGATTTCATGAGCTCAGCCACACTAGCCTCCTTATTCCTGCAAAATCTGAATAGGTCAAGGTAGCTAATTGCAAGAGGTGTCTATCCACACCAACGGTCTTGCCAAAACTTCACCCTAGACCCATCACCAATATCATACAAAATATGGCGAGAGAAAGAAGGCCATCCCTGACTAATACTCTTCCATAAACCAACACCGTAAGGACCCTTAACAGATCCGGTACACCATCCCCCCCATAGACATCCATATTTCAACTCTATCACTTGCCTCCAAAGGGCATCCTTCTCAATCCCAAATCTCCATAACCACTTCCCAAGAAGAGCTATATTGAAAAGTCTTATCTTCCTTCTCCCTAATCCACCTGAAGAAATAGGAGCGCATACAGTAGCCCATTTAACCAAATGCATTTTAGGTTCATCACCCAAACCGCCCCATAAGAAATTCCACTGAAGCTTCTCAATTCGGTTAGCCACACTAGCAGGTATAGGAAATAGAGAAAGGAAGTAAGTGGGTAAATTAGAAAGGGTGCTTTTGATTAGAGTGACTCTACCCCATAATTAGAAAGGGTGCTTTTGAAAATCTTGTCAAGAGATATGGAAACCCCATAATTATTTTGAATTTAATTAAGGTCGGTTTCTTTATTGATTGATTTAGTAATTTTTGTCATCGTTATTCATTATCTTTCTATTCATTTATTTATTCTTCTTTATATATTGTTAAAAATTTCCTCAAGGAGAGAGCTTTACACTATGAAAGAGTCTTACTGACACTCTGAATATTAAAACACTTGATCTATATTTCATGTAAATTTTATTTTAACATACATTGTGATTGATTTTTGAAATTTGGCAATTGACAGACACATGAGAAGAAGCCTCGAGAGTCCATTCTTCGTGCAAAGTTTGCTAATGCAATTGAGTTCATTAATAAAGATTTATCTGAGGAGAACCTGTTGGGTTACACGTGTGAGTAAAGTCTCACATTGAATAAAGATGAGAAGAATGAGTGGTTAATATAACATAATTGAGCACATACCCATTGGGCTTAGGCCTTTTGGGTTAAAGTGTGTCTCTATATGTTATATTAATTACTCAAGGAAGCTTCCCAAGGTGTTTATTTCCCCAACAACTGGTATCAGAGCCCATGGTGGTGTGCGGCGAAGGTGGTGATGTGTTCATGGTCCCTACCCAGCGGGGACAGAGAAAGCCTAAATGGCCCACACACAAAGATCCTGGAGAAAAAAGAAAGAAAAGAAAAGCCCAACAAAGGAATATTACTAATGGTGCTAAATAATGGTGTGGTGCGAGGTTCCCATGGGCATAGACGTGCGGGGTTCCCATGGATATGCGTGCGGGGTTGACACGTGGTTCCCATGGATGGCGTACGAGAGAGACCCATGGATGATGCATTGATGAAGTGAAAAGCCCATTAGGCAAGGGGGAGTGAGTAGGACTTGTTCATGTCCCATAGAGAGGTCTTGAAGTCCACGGAAAGGTAGAGACTCACACGTGAAGGGGAGATTGTTGGGTTACACGTGTGAGTAAAGTCTCACATTGAATAAAGATGAGAAGAATGAGTGGTTAACATAACATAATTGAGCACATACCCATTAGGGCTTAGGCCTTTTGGGTTAAAGTGTATCTCTATATGTTATATTAATTACTCAAGGAAGCTCCCCAAGGTGTTTATTTCCCCAACAATTGGTATCAGAGCCAGGTTTAGGTTTGAGTGGGAGCAATGGCAGAGGAAGCAGGAAAGGCGTCTGGAATAGAAAAGTTTGATGGCACAGACTTCGCGTATTGGAGGATGCAGATTGAAGATTATCTTTATGGGAGGAAATTGCATCTGCCTCTTTTAGGGACAAAACCTGAGGCTATGAAGGCTGAGGAATGGGCTCTTCTTGACAGACAGGTACTAGGAGTTATCAGGTTAACTCTGTCTAGGTCTGTTGCACACAATGTTGTAAAAGAGAAAACCACAGCAGATCTGATGAAGGCTTTGTCTGGTATGTATGAAAAGCCGTCAGCAAACAATAAGGTGCACTTGATGAAGAAACTGTTCAATTTGAAGATGGCAGAGAATGCATCAGTAGCACAACATTTGAATGAATTTAATACTATCTCAAATCAATTGTCGTCTGTAGAAATTGATTTTGATGATGAGATTCGTGCTCTGATCGTCTTGGCTTCTTTGCCAAACAGTTAGGAGGCAATGAGGATGGTAGTAAGCAATTCTACAAGAAAGGAAAAACTCAAGTACAATGATATACGAGATTTAATTCTGGCTGAGGAGATTTGCAGAAGAGATGCAGGTGAATCCTCAGGATCTAGTTCTGCCCTAAACCTTGAGACAAGAGGAAGAGGTAATGATAGAAATTCAAACCGGGGTAGATCAAAATCCAGAAATTCTAATCGAAACAGAAGTAAATCTAGATCAGGCCAACAAGTACAATACTGGAACTGTGGGAAAACAGGTCACTTTAGGAATCAATGCAAAAGTCCTAAGAAGGAGAATTAGAGATAATTCCTAATAACCTAGCAGCCGCATAAGAAGAAAGAATAGTGTTTTCTTGTCTTGTGGGTGAGAGAGAGTTAGGATGTATTGGGAATTGGGTTTCTTGAGAGTGTTCTTGTGCACTATTGTATCTCCTTATTTTATAGTGGAATCCCTGCAACTCCGTGGACGTAGGCAAATTGTCGAACCACGTAAATATTGTCTTATGCGTGTGATTGTTTTCTTTGACGTGTGTTTTCTCTATTTGTTTTGTTTCTCACAGGTTGGAATTTTGGTTAAAATTCCCTACAATTGGTATCAGAGCCCATGGTGGTGTGCGGCGAAGGTGGTGATGTGTTCATGATCCCTACCCAGCGAGGACAAAGAAAGCCTAAATGGCCCACACACAAAGATCCTGGAGAAAAAGAAAGAAAAGAAAAGCCCAACAAAGGAATATTGCTAATGGTGCTAAATAATGGTGTGGTGCGAGGTTCCCATGGACATAGACGTGCGGGGTTCCCATGGATGTGCGTGCAGGGTTGACACGTCGTTCCCATGGATGGCGTACGCGAGACCCATGGATGACGTGCTGATGAAGTGAAAAACCCATTAGGTAAGGGGGAGTGAGTAGGACTTGTTCATGACCTACAAAGAGGTCTTGAAGCCCACAGAAAGGGGGAGATTCACACATGAGGGGGAGATTTGTTGGGTTACACGTGTGAGTGAAGTCCCACATTGAATAGATATGAGAAAAATAGGTGGTTAATATAACATAATTGAGCACATACCCATTAGGGCTTAGGCCTTTTGGGTTAAAGTGTGTCTCTATATGTTATATTAATTACTCAAGGAAGCTCCCCAAGGTGTTTATTTCCCCAACAGAACCGTCTTAGATTTCTTCATTGGGATCTACATAAACATTCTCGGAGGTATACATGTGCTCAATTCTACCCCCCCACCCCCCCCCCCCCCCCTTTATTTCTTTCAAATAATTCTATATTTTCTTGAGAATTTGATTTTTATTGCAAAATTGTTTCTTACTCTTCCCCTGCAATTCCAGCAAAGCTACAAATGTTTTGCTACTTCTTGGCAAAGTGGCTGCATATGCACTTACGAATACTGGGTTCTTCTATTGCCAAGTAACACCAGCCTTGAGGCGTGAAGGGAGTCTAAGATGGCATTCCTCTGAGTAAGGTTTTTTTTTTTTTTTTTTCCTGGTTTCTATGGTCATCTCATGAAATTATAAAATTTAAGATTAACTAATTTACATGTTTTCTGTTTTCAGAATCTGATGATGTGGCTGGCATTTGAAATTTGATGCAGGAATATAGACAATGGGGACTTATCTCCTCAGAGGCACTACGACACTGATGACGTGGATGCTGATAACTTTGAGAGGAAACTCAACGGTGGAAAGCATGGTGCTAGTAATGTTGCTAACGGGAATCATTCTGTCAAGGAACTCATGTTCCAAAGGGGAGTGCTCAGGACCAATTGTATTGATTGCCTGGATCGCACAAATGTTGCACAATATGCTTATGGATTAGCAGCTCTTGGACACCAACTTCATGCTCTGGGTGTTATAGACAAGCCAAAGATAGATCTCGATGCTCCTTTAGCAGACAATTTGATGGGATTTTATGAGAGAATGGGTGACAGTCTTGCTCACCAATATGGTGGCTCAGCCGCTCACAACAAGGTAATTATCACGTGTGATACTCTTTCAAAGTGCTTTGTATTTACTGCTTTCAAACTATAAAGTGTGTTGGTGAAATTATGTATAATTTCCTTTCATCTTTTTTTTTTTTTTTTGCCCTTCCTAAACTGATCATACCGAATTACTGGGTTAGAATTTTGCTTTTAAAATTGTTTTATTGGTGTAGGGTCTGTCTACGGATCTGATTTTGATTTACTACAGTGTTTTTTTTTTGGGTTGGGGGGGGGGGGGGGGGGGGGGGATGTCTTGTATATTAATCCATTAAGAAGCTGAATGTGCTTCATTTTCAACTGACTAATTAAACTCTTAAAAAGATAATCTGGTCTGATAGTATTATGATCTGATTAATTACTAGTATGTTTTTAAATACTAAATAATATCCACCATTATATTACCCAAGACTTGATGGTGGATGTAAGTTCTGTATATGGCATTAGATAAGATTGTGTCCTTTTCAAAGAAGATTCATATGATACCTTCACTAGGCAATTAGAAATATGGCACATTCATTGTCTCTGACTCACTGTCACTTGTTCATTCGTAGGTTCTCTCCATCTCTCTGGTTGCATTTCTATGATTTATAACTTTCCTGATCTTGTTTAAATTCTTCTTTTTTTTTTTTATAAGTAACTAAACCTTAAATAAAATTTGCGCAAAAGAGGCACTCAACCCTAATACAGCAGGATGTATACAAGAGATAACACCCCAAAAGAAAGAAAGAAAGAAAAGATTAAAGCCAACTTCTAAAATCCAGAAAATCCAAAAAAATGTACAAAGAAGAGAAGGTAAGCAGCAGGAAGAATCCATCCAAGCATAAAGGATTTGCAGGAACAGCAACTTTAACTCCAGTAATGATGCTCATGACCCTCAAATTCCTAGAATTATTCTCCCTGCAAAGACACCATGTTAGGCCTTCCATCTGTCTTACTACTACTATGCCTACCAAATTGCCCTGTCCAACTAGCAAACATGTTGACCTCCAGTTTGGACATTTCCCAATCTATCCCAATTGAACTAAATACAAGCAACCAAAACTCTCTAACCAAACTGCATTGGAGTAAAAGATGGTCCACGGTCAAACTCTCCCGATCTTACTTTGCATCACTCATTACTTTCTAAACATCTTTCATCTCTGAACTCCTTTTTTTTTTTTTTTTTTTGATAAGTAAGAAAAAATATATTAAAAATAAACCTCATGAAAACATAAGGCAAACCAGAGAGTACAGAGAGGGACACAAACAAAGAGAAAAGCAAAAGAAAAAACAACAAAACAAACGGAGCAAACAAAAACTAATTACAAAGAAGAGAACTAAGGAACATAGGGATAGAATCACTAGAGGTGAGTTCCCAAGCCCTAGACCAATCAAAAAGAGAGCCACTAAAATAAGCGAGCAGTTGGTCATCGGATTTGTCCCTATCCTCAAAAGTACGCCAGTTTCGCTCCCTCCAAATACACCACATTAGGCACAACGGAGCAAGGTTCCAAACTCTAGAAGAGTGCTTTCCAAACTAGTTCCACCAACCGAAGAGTGTATCTGCAATCAATCTTGGCAAAACCCAAGAGATCCCAAAAGATCAAAAAATCAGGCTCCACAACTGAAAAGCTTTTCCACAATGAGGAAGCAAATGATTCACCGTCTCCCCATTACAGCGGCACATAATGCACCAATCAACAAAATCGAAGCCTCTACACCGCAGAATATCCCCTGTAAGAATCTTTTCCCAAGTTACAGACCAAACAAAGAAAGAGACGTGCGTAGGCGCCTTAACCTTCCAAATACCTTTCCAAGGAAAGATAATAGGCAAGGGACCTCGAAGCTTATCATAGAAAGAGCGGACGTTAAAATCCCCCTTCTTTGACATTTTCCAAATCATACGGTCACCATGCTCAGAATGAGGTAAATTAGAACCCAAGGTATGAAGGAATTCAACCACAACACCCGCCTCCCAGTCATTTGGATTTCTAAGTAAAGGAACCTTCCAACTTCTCCGAGACTCCGTCCCTAGCCGTTCGAGAGACGAGGCTACAGATGCCTCTCTACTAATGGCAATCCCATACACAACCGGGAAGGAAAGGTGGAGTGGTAATTCCCCACACCACTGGTCCGTCCAAAACTTCACCCTGTCCCCCACCCCAACCTCAAACCGGATGTGTTGGCTGAACACCTCCCAACCTTTACCGATGCTTCTCCATAAACCACACCCATGAACACCCCTACCAAGTTTGGAAGACCAACCCCCCCATTCTTCCCCAAACTTCAGAGCCACAACCCTCCACCAAAGACGAGTCTCCTCTACCCCAAACCGCCACAACCATTTCCCTAGCAATGCTTTATTGAAAGTAGTTAGCTTCCTTATACCCAAGCCACCATTAACCTTAGGAGCACACACCTTATCCCACCCCACCAGATGAACCTTCGATTCCCCCCACAAGAAGTCCTTCTGAATCTTCTCAATCTTATTAGCCACATGCGAAGGAATGGTAAAGAGGGATAAAAAGTATGTAGGAAGGCTTGAAAGCGTGCTCTTAAGCAGTGTCAATCTACCACCCTTAGACAAATACAACTTCTTCCATCCGGCCAATTTCCTTTGAATATTCTCCAAGATAGGATTCCAAATAGAAGGGGATTTATGGGAAGCCCCCAATGGCATCCCAAGATAGGTCATAGGTAAAGACCTAATCCGATAGCCCAAAATCTCTGCCAAGGCATGAGCATTATCAACCTCCCCTATAGGAACCAACTCACTCTTCGAGACATTAACCTTCAAACCTGTCACTGCTTGGAAGCAAAGGAGCAGCATCCACACATGAAGGATCCATTCTACATCCGCATCACAAAATAGAATAGTGTCATCCGCAAACAGAAGATGCGAGACACATTCCCCTACACCCCGACTACCAACAGCTTGATAGCCCCTGATCAAGCCAACACCTTCAACCCTTTTCAACATCCTACTTAAAACCTCCATCATAACCAAAAACAACAATGGAAAAAGCGGGTCCCCTTGTCTTAGACCCCTCGTGCTCCCAAAAAAATCAGCAAGCGTCCCATTAATCAAAATGGAAAACTGGACAGTTGAAATACAAGTGCGAATCCATCTACACCACTTCTCCCCAAAGCCCATTCTCTTCAAAAGATCTAGAAGAGCATCCCAATTCACATGATCGTAAGCTTTCTCAATGTCTAGCTTACAAATAACCCCCCGAATCTTGCTCTTCACACGACTATCAACACACTCGTTAGCAATAAGAACTGAGTCAAGAATCTGTCTACCTCCCACAAAACTATTCTGAGACTCTGAGGTCAGTTGATCTAAGACCTGTTTCAACCGATTTGCCAAAACCTTCGACAAAATCTTGTACAAGTTCCCCACCAAGCTGATAGGCCTGAAATCTCGGATATTAGAAGCATCATTTTTCTTGGGAATAAGAGCTATAAAGGTAGCATTCAGAGATTTCTCAAACTTACTATGATGATAGAACTCCTCAAACACTGCTAGAACGTCTCTTTCCACCACCCGCCAGCAATGGTGAAAGAAAGCCAAAGAGAAACCATCAGGACCTGGAGCTTTATCTCCAGCCAACTCATCAAGGGCTAGAAGAATCTCCTCCTTCTCAAACCTCCTTTCAAGCCAATCCCTCTCCGACCCATCAATCTGATCAAACTCCAAACCTTCCACGAAGGGCCTTCACTCTTCTGACTCCTGGTACAAATTTTTATAAAAATTTACAACCTGAGTAGCTATCTCGGATTCCTCCTCATAGATCACCCCATCCACCTCCAAAAAACTCAGATGATTAAACCTTCTACGAAAATTAGCCATCTTATGGAAAAATTTAGTATTATTATCTCCTTCCTTAATCCATAGCATCCTTGATTTCTGTCTCCAGGAGATTTCTTCCAAAGAGAGAAGATTCTCAACTTCAGATCTCGCCGCATCTCTCTCACAAGACTCTGCATCTGAGAGGCCAAACTCCCCTTCCTTGGCATCTAATAATTTCAAAGTCTCTAATAATTGAGACTTTTTGCGACTGACATGACCAAACTCCAAACGATTCCACTGGACGATGTCCTCCTTCAAAGCCTTCAACTTTTTGGCAAACACAAAACTAAGAGTGCCATAGAAAGAATGTCGATTCCACCAAGATTGAACTCTATCAATAAACCCATCCGTCTTGAGCCACATATTCTCAAACCTAAACGGACTTTTACCCCTCGCCATTCCCCCAACCTCCACTAGAATTGGGAAATGATCTGAAACAGGGCGAGGTAAAATCCGTTGGGTCACATCCGGATAATGCTCTTCCCAATCATGAGACACCAGAACTCTGTCTATCCTAGACATCGAAGGCCGATCCGACCCTCTAGACCACGTGTAGCTCCCTCCCTCCAAAGGCAAATCAATCAAATTAAGATCCTCAATGAACTCCAAAAAAAGTTCCATAGCCGGGGTAAGACGAGAATTACCCAATCATTCACTAGGGAAGCAGACAATGTTGAAGTCCCCAATACAACACCAAGGGACATTCCAATATTGTTGAACACCAACCAACTCATCCCACATTAACCCTCTCGCTGAGTTATTTATAGGGCCATAAACCCCGGAACAGGCCCAACTAAAACCGTCCCCCACCCCTTGCCACTGAACAGACACAAAGAAAGAACCCACCAACACCTCCGTCCTCTCTAAGACCCTCCTATCCCACATTAGCAGAATCCCACCGGCTGTCTGGGCAGCGTCTAAAGCCACCCAATCCACAAAAGGGCAGCTCCACAAATTCCCCACCATCTGTCTATCCAAGCCAGTAAGTTTAGTTTCTTGAAGGCGTATAACATCACACTTCCACTCACGCAAAAGATTTTTCACTTCCTTTTATATATCTTTCTTAATTGAGTCAAATTTTCTGGATAACATTGATTAATCTCGTCATCTCTGAGCTCCTTTTATGCATTCTCTCATCCATCTGCAATGTTATTAGACTGAATGTTGTTTCCTTGTTAAATCGGATCATGATATATGGAATATACCCTGATTAGTCTGAGTCCAATTCGTTCATGGGCCTAGTTAGCTGGAAGTGCATCCTTCTAAGTTTCCTGGCGTGAGAATATAGCTTTTATGACAGTTAAGAGGAGGACAGGCTGCAAAAAATGTATATGGATACTATAGTTTGCTTTGGATATCTGTTCTGGGTTGTTTTGGCACAAGAGCTCTCCTTTTTCAGAACTGTGTAAATTGTGGATTCTAAGCCACACTTGCGTTTAATAGGGTGGACCTGTTGTCCTAGTTGTCAAGACCAGCTCTAATTAATGCCTATCAAATGATGAACTAAATGTGGCCTTTGCATGTCCAAAAACAGAAGAAGTTACTAGGAGGTGGGTTCACAAGACTTGTACCAAAGGACAAGTACACTATGATATCATGATAGTGAACTATTAGTTCAAAAGCATAAGCTTTTTAGAAAGTAGGCACATACTTATAACATTAATAGCTATGCTCTCCATAATTTGAAATGTAAACTGAACCATAGTCTTAGGGAATTTGATGTTAAACTATGCAGTATAGTTTGATATGGTTACTGTAATGGGTACGTGGTTGTGGATCAACTGTAACACTCTTACAAGTATTCATTATGTTTCCTAAGTAATTATCGTAATCTTTATCAATCTGCTTCATTTGTTAACCTTTTCAACTTCTGGTGCCATAGATATTCTCTGAGAGAAGGGGTCAGTGGAAAGCAGCAACTCAGTCCCAAGAATTCTTCAGAACTCTTCAACGGTATTACAGCAATGCTTATATGGATGCAGAGAAACAAGATGCAATTAATGTGTAAGTCTTGCATTTGAAATCTTGTATTAATTTTCTGGAGAAAGAAAGGTCTATTTCTGGTTAAATCTTCTGGTGTCTGCCAGTTGTACACCATTCTACAAGTTGAATATACATGTTGATTAATTGTTCTCTAGTCAGGGCATTTGTTTTTTGTGTCTTGGAATTTTTTTGGCTCAAATAATATAACTTATCCTCTTGCCTTTTCTAACTAAAGGCGGGGTGGCAGTGAGATGAGGTTTAGAGTGTGGTTTTACAGCAGTTTTATCAGGTACTGGGCTTCATAGCCAACCAGTATCCCTCTTCCTTCATTAGGGTTCCAGTGTTTGTATAGATGTAATGGGTACCAGAATATTCTTGCTGAGGTTTGGAGGACATCAACTGCTGCAATGGTTGGAAGTCATGAATGGCTTTCAGCTGCTGCTGCTCAAGATTCTCCCCTGAAATTTTAGCTTAATCTGAAAATCCTAGACCAGGAGAAAAAACAACTTTCACAAAGCAAGTGCCCTACCCCTGGATGCCGACTGCGTCCTTGCGGTAATCTCATAGTTTCTATGCAGTGGAGACAATGACGCTGGTCTATTAATTTTCCTTCCTCTTGCTGCATTTTGCTCAAAAGGGTTGAAGGGAGATAGTGCATTAAATTGTTTGCAATGGCTAACTTGATCCTAAAGTATAAGTGAAGTCATGGTTGAAATTTTAACATTAGATTATAGCATCATTGAGGTCTTCCCTAATTGTGCCATTGACAATTGACTTAATTATTAGCTTAATTGATCACAAACACACACATACATACCTAGTTCATTTTTTCCTTTTCTACCTGAAATAGAAATCCTACTCTAGCTTAATCTAAGTGTATGTATGTGTAGCCCCTCCCCCCGTGCCATCGCACAAGAACTTGTAATTATGGGGTGACCATAATACTAAGGGTGCGTGGTGGTATAAATACCTAGTTCATATTATTATCAATATGTGGTAGAACACACAAACAGAAACAAAATAATGTTTGTGTTGTGTCGTATTTTCCCATGATCTGCCCATGTTAGTGTGTTTGCAGTGTCATAATGTTGGCCCTTCTTCTTGTTCATGCTGCAGAAATTCAAAGTTGAAAAATAAGGTTTGGATATATTAGGTAAAAAAAATAGTGTGCATTAAGTTTGTTTAAGTTTTCACATAGTCAATGACTAGGACATTTTAGATATAATATATTTTTTAAGTGTTCTTGTATTGTTTTACACATTATAATTTTATTGATTCCATCTAATTCTTTTTCTTGCTTTAACAAAATTTTGGTGGGTCTATGGAGTGATTAATGATCCTTACGGTGAATTTTTCATTGCAAAGATCTAATCTTTTTAGAAGGTATATATGTTGCCTACACTTATAATAATGATGAGTTCTTCAAATCTGTTTTTAGATGCTTACAATACATTAATGTTTTATAGGGGGGCCTTACTCAGGATTATGATTCCAAGTATTGAAGGCAAATGTACATCCTCCTAGCTTCCATACAAGTATTGCTGGAACAAGTTGGAGAACTGAAGCAATTCTGGATGACATGAAAAAAGGTAGCCACGGTGTTCAGGTTTGGTTATCATTATGCACTCACAATATAGACTACTAGTTTTATTTAGAGAAAAATAATAAAATAAACCTTGCAGTCTTCTACAATTCTGTCTTTGTTGGATTCTTACTTGAAGATAACCGTATAGGAATATTCAAAATTAATAAGCTTTGGCTTTACAAATCATTACCTGGAGCACATAAAAGGTGCTAATGATTTTGAAATTAATGAGCTCTTAATCGTATCTGACTTGCTATAAGTATCTTATCATGCTAGTGAAGATCATAATTCTAATGTTAATATGAATTCATTTAGTTTTTATGTTACTATTATGTCCAAAATTTGTCATAAAATTTAAAATACCAAGTGCACCAACATTTTCCTAAATATATTAATACATACTCTCAAGATCTTGAACATAATTAGCACATAATGCATAACAAACTTAAGACTACAAAATGCGTAGAAGAGGTATGCTAAATAGGTTTCATTTTCCTATAGCAAAAAGGAATTATGTAGGATTTTAATGTACGAATTCTAAGAAAAAGTTGTATATACTCAGTTCTTTTAGACAAATAAAGCTGCGTATTGTCTAATATTATGGTGTGTCTTTGTGTGTTGAGAGTGACTAATTCTTGATGTATATATTTTTTTTAAAAACAGATTATCTGGCACCATGATTTTTTCGTGGATGATTGTCTCGGGAATGTTTGCTTCTTTTTCCTAAACTATTGAAGGTTAGCACTACTTTTTATCAGCAAAGCTCGAGTGAAACTCTTGTTTCATTTTGAATTAATAAGTAAGATGATTGATGAATATTATGCATTTATAACTACTCATCCTCATGTTTGGCCCCTGAAAATTTGCGAAGAGCACATATCAAGGTTAAGGAGTTGTAGTGTAAAAGAAATCATACTGTACATTATTGCTATCAAACAAAGAAGACAAAGAGTTGAAAGCACAAATGAGTTGAAGCAAGGGGATGATCATAATCAACAAGGTTTGTTACTCAATATCATTATTTTTGTTTGTCTTCATTTTTAAACCATATAAGTTAATTACTTTGTGCAAACTCTTATTTTTCATGCATGTATTTAGTCATTCTTCCAAATTATTGTTATATTTGATTCATTTCACCTTATCATATTTTTTTAGAAATTGTTAAAAATTTTAGTACTATCATTTACACCATCTATCATGAATACAACAACAATGTCATCAAAACCTTATGCTCTGTTCGGTTAGGGGATAGAAAGGTGGAGGGATGGAAACTGGTGGGATAAAATATACTAGATTTAGCCTTCCTTCATGCGTGTTTGGTTGGGGGAATAGAAAATTGAAGGGATGGAAAACTTCTTTGTTTGGTTGAGAAGAAATATTGAAGGACAAAAAATGTAATTTATATAAATTTAATTTCATACCCTTATTACATAAAACAATTTTTTTAATAGTTTGTAAGAAGTAATTTTTTGAAATTATTATAAACTTACATACTAATACAACTAATAAAACATCTAGTGAGAAAAAAAAAAATTTGTCGTTCAATATTAAAAAAAAAAAGAAAAGAAAAGACATAAACACACAAAACAACATACACAGTACATCTAGGCCAATAATAATAATAATAATAATAATAAAAAGAACATGCCATTTGATTTTTCTTTTTTCTTTTTAAGAAAAAACACACACACATCAACAAAACGTATATAGTACATTTAACAAAAAAAAAAATGGAAAAAAGAAAGCTAACCAACTTACATTTATACTATTTGTAAGAGGATTCTCCTTTTTTGGATTAGACTTCTATGTAGTTTAGAAATATCCCTAAACCTTAGATTTAATGAAAAAAGAACTTGAAGACAATTCGGTAAAAATATATCTTCAACTCCACTTAATAATAGTCTTGGTCCAACACTTAAAAAAACAAAATCCAGTTTTTAATCCTAGTCCGGATTTTGCAAAAAGTAAAAAAAAAAAAAAAAAAAAAAAGAAAAAGACTAGACCAAACCAATTCTATATCCATATAATTTTTGTATATATTTAAAAATAAAAACCCTAATAACCTAACTCTACCATTCTCTCCTTTCATTCTATTCTAATACAATTGGACATATTTTTGGGTGTTTTGAATCATTAATCCAAAATTATTTGCGAAAACCCAAAATATTAGAGCCCAATAGCGCATGCCAAGTGATGCAGGAGATGCAAGAAAATTATTATTTAATATTATTTATGTTTGCAAGTCAATTGTATTTTTCTGTTTTAGGTCCTATTAGTTTATTAGGCTATTAGTATTTTAATTTGGAAGTAAGGTTATTTTTGTAATAAGGCAATTAAGGTTTTATAGCCAATTAGAACTAGGGTTTAGCAATCCTTTATAAGCAACCTATTGTATTCGTTGAGGAGATGGTTGATATTTTGATGAATGAAAACAATGGCTGTTTGGTCTTTCTTTGGTCTGGTGCTGACTTTAGGTCCACTCTAGGTGCTGACTCCTAGTGGTTTCCCCACTTGGTGCTAACTCCAAGCAAGGCCTAGGTGCTAACTTCTAGGTCATATTCATTTATTGGTTGTCTTACGTCAATTTTGGTATCAGAGTAAACATCGATCTATCTGAAGCATCTCATAGTCAATCCAAAACTAGAAAAAATCACCACAAAAAAAAAAAAAAAAAAAAGAGACCCATGCAACACCCATAAAATCAACACCCACCGCTGCGAAACCTAACAACCACCAGCCACCAGACTAGAAACAGAGGAGTTTGAAGCCCACAAGAGCCGCCAATGTCAATACTGGATTCGCGCAGCCGAGAACCACCTGCGCCAACTCGCCATCAACACCGCTCTCACCATGCCGCTTCATGCTTCACCGATTCCATCACTGCGATATGATGTACAAGCTTCGATCTGCACCATCGAGCATCGCTAACCGTGAACGCTGGTGAACCCATATTGCCTCTCCGTCATTGACTCAGCACCGCTTCATGATTGCTCCGCCGCTTCTTTTCTCTTTTAGTTTCTTTGCTTCTAGTTTCTTCAGCTTTGGTGCTTCTAATGTTTGGAATTTGTAGACTTTAGTTTTAAACTGTAGTTATTTCTTTATTGTATTTCACACCAAAAAAAAAAAAAAAGAGGAAAAGAAATAAAGTGTTGTTGCTACTAGCCCATTGCACGTATGGGCCCTTAAGTTGTTTTTTTTTCACAGATTCATTTTGTCCAATTAGACCCACTCAATTGAGGAGCCAAGCCCGTGACTATCAAGTGCAGTAAGTTGGCCACTGACAAGGTGAGCTATGGTAATATCTGAAGCACCTTATTTTAATGGTGGTAATACTTATCCATGAGATTTTGTCAATTGGATGAATGGGATGGAGCACATCTTTGAGCAAGCAAATTTTGTAGATAACAAAAAGGTTAGGTATGCCAAGTTGAAGTTAAGAGGTAAAGCACAAAGGTTTTGGGAGAAGCTTGAATATTTCCGCTATATGAATTAGGAACCTACCATTAGTGTGTGGGAAGATACGGAAGAAAAGATTTGGGATGAGTATTTGTCACCATACTATCGAACTAAGTATCTACCCCAATCTCAGTGTGATACTTTTCAAGTTGAAGCAAATACGATGAATCCTCATCCTCATCCCATTTCATGTCCTCGGCACACTTTTGAACAATCTACTAAGGAATTAAAGGAAGTAGTTGTAAAGCTCATGAAAAATGTTCAAGACAGGATTGCTCAAATGAAGCAAAAGAAGACTCAAATCGATTCAATTGGAAAACTAAGGATACTAGATCACAATGAACTTATTGCTGCCCCAATAGAAGACAACATTGATGATGATATCTTGGTCGTGGAGAATCCTCTAGCAACACCAAAGCCTAATGTTGACACCAACGTACATGCCTCGACAAGTGTTGCTTTAACATGCGTTCAAGGAAATGAATCTATTGAAGAGCAGCAAGGTAAAGAGGTGGTGCCTAAAGAGAGTATTATGTTAGAGGGTGCACATGATATGAAAGTTGAAGTTGTTGAATGTGCTTCTGATCAACCCTCCACAGTCCTTGAAGATCTACATCTTGGTGAAGTCGAAGAGGTTAAAACCATAGTGCTTCCTATGGTTCATAAGGTTCAAGAAGAGATTATACTGATTCCACACATTGATTTTGTTATTCCAAATGAGTTTGATGTGGTGGAATTCAAGGTTTTTCTTTTCCCTATGCTCCCTAAGGTGATTTCAGACTTGAAGCAAGTGTTATTTGTTAGCATCCTAATCCTTCAATGCTTTAAAACTCGAGGTCGAGTTTTCTCCAATCAAAGGAGAATGATGTAGGAGATGCAAGAAAATTATTATTTAATATTATTTATGTTCGCAAGTCAATTGTATTTTTATGTTTTAGGTCCTATTAGTTTATTGGGCTATTAGTATTTTAATTTGGAAGTAAGGTTACTTTTGTAATAAGGCAATTAGAGTTTCCTAGCCAATTAAAATTAGGGTTTAGCAATCCTTTGTAAGCAACCTATTGTGCTCTTTGAGGAGATAGTTGATATTTTGATGAATGAAAACAGTGGCTGTTTGGTCCTTCTTTGGTCTGGTGCTGACTCCAGATCCACCTTAGGTGCTGACTCCTTATGGTTTTCCCGCTTGGTGCTGACTCCAAGCAAGGTCTAGGTGCTGACTCCTAGGTCATATCCATTTATTTTATTGTTATTTCAATTTTGTTCTGGTTGTCCTGCATCACCAAGGATCAAAATTCAGACTGGACTGACCATGAATGATTGGACTTGGACTAATTAAGACTAGTCCCTTGTACTGTCAAGTTAGATCCAAGCTTTTATGGGATCGACAAACTTGTCTAGTCCCAAAAAATGCAAAAATCGTACTAGATCGGCCCTTTTACACCTATGTATGAAAGGTGGTGATGAGTTAATTTCCATCAACTCATATTTTCTCCCTAAATTAGGGGGGATTAGTTTTTGGATGAGGACACATGGGCCTCATTAAAATCTCCCCCCATTTTATGTGATTTAATTGATCTAAATTGGTTTTCTTTTTTTAATTTTTTATTCCACATCACAGTAAATTTGTCTTCTAATGTGGCATAATTTTTTATTTTTTTATTTTAGTCATTAGCTAGATTAATATCTACCTTACTTAATGACATGGACTATTTTGACACTACAAAATGATTAGGGGCTAAACCAAAAAATTTGAAACATTGTTATTAATAAAATTGACACAGTCTAAATGTCACACCAAACACGCTGAAACTGATTTTTATTTACCGTCTCAGGAGACAGGACAATGAAAGCAAATCTTTTTGCTATTTGCTTTCTGGATTTTTATTTTTCGTGGGGTTTGAAAGTAGAACCTGAATATACTCTTCAATTCTCTCCTTTTGAATCATATTTCTTTCTGTAAATTTAATAAAGCATTCTGACTGATCCGTGTTTGGATATGGTTGGTCAAGTAAAGCTCTTCTTTTTTTTTTTTCTTTTTTTTTTTTCAATAAAGGTTTCTAGACTTGACTTATTAATTTGATTTCTGGTTTGTTGTTTTTGTGGCATTTGAGAGTAGACCTAGAAATAGCTTCAGCTCAGTTTACATCATCCTCAATTTCAGCAAGGAACTTGCCTTCGTTTCAGGGGCTACAACTATCAACAGTGAAAGTTAGTCCTTCAATGGAGCATTTGGGAGTAGGGAGTGGTCTCTCGCACTTAGGGGCCAAGGTAGTATTTTCACCACCCATTTTTGTTTCTCCAATTTATCCGTGTTTGTTATTGAAGTTTGTTGTATTGTAGTATGTGGAGATTTTGATTGTTGTGAAGTATGTGTTGGTATGTGGCTGGTTTGGGTACTTTGGAATGGGTTTTTCTATAGTTTGTATGATGGTGTTGGTTTGAAATGTGTGATTAAAGGGTTTAAGTTGATAAAACGTTAAAAAAGCAAGGTGGTGCTACCCAAAAAAATATAAGGAAAGCTAGAACAAAAAGTAAATTTTTTTAAAAAAAAATTTACAGCAAAGAATTTAGTGAAAGCTCTGGGACAGAAGACATGAGAGGTTGAAAGTTCATTTATATAAGGTCTTAAAAAATAACTGTTTAAGCTTTATTACGCATGACTATTACTCCTCAATAAAAGTGCATTCTTTTCTCTTCAAAATTACACATTGAACACAAAGGAACAACTTTTCAAATCCCCAAAGTACAGCTTTAAACAAAACATCTCTTCTAACATGATAACACCTACATCACAAGTTAAGGAGTTACTACATCACAGAATAAGGTGTAACCTAAGAGATGATTCACATTATCTTCATGCCACCCTAAGCCACCACACATTGTAAGAAGAAATGATTCACATTATCTTCATGGTTTTTACACATAAAATTACCAATCCATAATAATCAACCTTAATTAAACTATTTGTTATCAAAGTCTTCCCTATTGCCACACAACACGAGAAGAAAGCTACCCTTGAGTTAGCGGTACACAAACTTTCCAATGCTTTGCAGGGAAAAGTTGTTCCTCCTCTCAATGTTTTATAGTAGCTCCTCAATTGGAAGTCCTGTTTTTTTATTATTTTTAGTACAGAAATCATAATGTATATCTTCTAATAAATGTGCCATAGATTCTATTTCCCAGTCATGCACCGTTCAAATGAATATAGGATTCCATTTAAACGACCATTTTTAATTTCTATATAGTTTTCCACTCTATCTTCTCTATCTGTTGCGATTAGAAAAATATCAGGTTGTCTCTCCTTTCTAGTGGACTCACCATCCCACAAATTTTAGAGCCATCACCGTCATATATGATAAAATGCAAGGCATCCCTTCTTCTAATTTGATTCCACAAACCCAACACGTACAGTCCCTTGACCTTGCCCGAACAGTAATTTGCACAGATAGTGCCATTCTTCTATTACTCTCTTCCATAATGCATTTTCTTTGCATATCCCCAAAACCACTTTCGCAACAAAGCTTGATTACACAGCAATATCTTCTTAATCCCCAGTTCTCCATCGTATAGAGTAGAGGATTGCAACAAATACTCCAATTAACTAAATGGAAATTAAAATTGTCACCCTTACCACCTCAAAGGAAATCCTTTTGAAGTTTTTCCAACCTATTTGCCACACTACAGGCAATGGAAAAAATATAGGAAATATTTTGGAAGGCTAGATGGCATACTTTTGATTGTAGTGAGTATGCCTCCCTTTGATAGGTACAATTTCTTCCAACCAACCAACCAATTTCTTATGCATCCTCTCTTGAATGGAATCCCATATATGCCTTGCCTTGAAATGAGCTCCCAACGGTAAACCCAAGTACTTCAAAACATGACATCCAAGATTGCTTGCTAGTTTTTCAATAATCACTATCTCGCCTTTTGGCCCAATTTTAGAATTACATAGAATAATTCTCAAACCTAAAATTGGCTCAAAACAAATAAGGGTACATCTTAAATAATGAAGATGTGTAGAGTATGCATCACAACTGATGGGTGTGTCATCAACAAAAAGTAGATGGGATATTACCATTGTTTCACCCATCGAATTATCAAAGAGGAAACCATTCAAATAACCCCCTGACACTACTTTCATTATAATCCTTCTTAAGGCTTCCTAACAACCACAGACAATAAAGGGGAAAACTTATCCCCGTAACATAACCAATCTCATACTAGGGAAAAACCTAGTTGGAATGCCATTCACCAAAACTAGAAATCAAACTAGAAATACAAACCTTCATTTGCCCCAAAGCCACACTATTGAAATAAATAAATCAAGAAGTCCCAATTGAGGTGGTCATTAGCCTTTTCCATATCCAGGCTTCCAAATTTTAGACAACTATCCAAACATGTGATTGAGCCTAACTAGTCTATTGAAAATCTATAGTTGATCTCAAAATTTTGGAACTAAGGATTGGTTGTTGTATCCAAACATTCATTAGCTATGAGGATAGAATCAAGTATTTGTCTACCTTTAATAAATGCATTAGGCGTATCAGACACAATCTCCCCTAATACCCCCTTTCAATCTATTTGCTTTTATAGGAATTAAAACTCTAGAGGTAGCATTTAAAAAATTTTCAAGCACACAATTGTCATAACTTGATGCATTGTGATTTTTTGTTTTTTTTTAAGTAAATAAACTTTATTAAAAACTCAAATCAAGTACACGTTGAGAGAGCAAAAAAAGAAAGAAAAAATAAAATAGGAAAGAACAGAGTGATTATGTAGCTCCTAGGGAGTCCACAAACTCTAAGAACTCCTCAATCGAGAACATCATAGGGGATGTCATCCACTCATATAAGGTGTTCAAAAACTAAAACTTCAATTTCATCATGCTAGTTTATGTACCTTCAAAACACCTTGCACTTAGTTCCCACCATATACACTACATAAGAAATAGCAAGACTACTAACCAACTGCCCCCTATTACCTCTTCTTCCAAATCGTCTCAACTAGCTCAAGAGAATATCTTTTTCTGAATATGGCATCACCCAAGAAATACCAAATGGTTTGTTGAATTTTAGTTTGGAAAACATGATTGACTACTGTTATTGTTATTTGTTGTAATTCAGTTTAGTTTCAAATAGAGAATCATCCTTGACTATATACCTCTCAATTTTAGAAGGATAAAACTTTTAATTGTAAGGTTGTTTGCCAATGAAACAGTGAAATAGTATCTTGGGGCCTAGGAGAGAAAGAAAACTGCTTTGTGGGTCATTTTTTTATTAGAAAGTTCAGAACCAAGGCACTTTGTGGTTTTTAAGTATGCTCTGTTATACGTGTCATATATGGGAACTTATGCATTCAATACTTCTCTGTTTCTATGTAGCAATTCTGCTGTTTATTTCCTAGGCTTGGTTCTGATTTAAAATTAGAAGACATTTGTATTATGGTCAAATGACAATATATACACCATAGCAGTGGATTTACATTTACTGAAATTCTGATACAGTTCATGTTATGCGCGTCTTTTTTGACAAGGTAGCATTTTGTTCCCATTTCTGTAGTACACCAACATTAAGCCTTTGGGTGATATAAAGTGTTGGTCAAGATCAAAACAGCTGAGGAAAAGACGGATGGTGGAATTTTGGTCCCAACTGCTCAAACTAAGCCTTAAGGAGGTGAGGTGGTTGCAATTGGAGAGGGTAAGACAGTTGGGAAGAACAAAGTAGACATTAGTGTGAAGGTAACTTTTGCTTACTCATCTTTCTGGCTTCCAATTCTCCGTTGTTTGTTCCTTTCAATAATTGCTTTTCTTTGAACAGATTGGCACCCAAATTGTGTATTCCAAGTATGCAGGACTAAGTTGGAGTTCAGTGGTTCAAAGAATCTTATTCTTAAGGATGATGATATCGTTGGTATTCTTGAAACAGATGATGCCAAGGAACTTAAGCCCCTGAATGAGAGTTTTAATCAAGGTTTGTTATATTTTTAAAGTTCATTACCCTTGCATGTATTTTCATGAAATGTGTATAATGGAGTATAGCCAAGGATAAATAATAATGTCAATGTAAAGGTCTCATCCTAGGGTTGTAGTCAGTGAACTGTTTTTGGTTTACTGCAAAATAATTATGTAGTTGTGCATGATATATCATGTCTGACATTATGCTTTATTTATGTCTTTTCTTGGTTTATCATGTGAGCCACTGAGAACCTGAAGTAATATTTGGTATTATACCTTGTACGTTTAAACTCAAGTGCAGGTTGCCGAGGCTGAGGAAAAGACTGCTGGGGCTTTGTTGCTGACAAAGGTGACCAAGGAGAAATATTCCATTGGGACGATGAGGACTAGAGCATCTTCAGCTTTATGCTCTCCCAAGCATTAGCTGAATACTTGTTTTAGGATTGTAAGATGGGATTTCGGTGTTTGGGCAGATTAATGTTTGATGTTTATTCTGCATTGGATGTGACAGGTGATTGCAGTTGGGCCTGGTCCTCTGGATGAAGAAGGTAACAGGAAACCATTATCCCTTGCCCCAGGGAGCATAGTCATGTACTCTAATTATGCCGGGATTGACTTTAAGGGCAAAGACGGTTACGATTACATTGCTTTGAGGGTTTCAAATGTTATGGCTATTCTTTCTTAGTTGTCAATTAAATGCTCTTAGTATGTACCTCCGAAATTTTAAGTGCCTCAAGACATATGGATTTTGAATATAGTTGCACTTTAGTCTTTGGAGTATGCTGGTTGCAGCTTTGTGTCAGATTCTAGTATTTTCAGTTCTCTGCGTAGCTAACAATTAATACTAGTTCACTGAAACATACCAGGTTCATTTCATAATGAATGGGTGTATTCCGTATTATATTAAAATCTTCATTTTACTGTACGCCAAAAAAAAAAATCTTCATTTTAAATGGATCCATTTCGTTGTTTAGATTAAATATTACCAATCCAACTAGATGGAGAATTAGAGAAAAAAAATTCTTCCAACATTGTCAAATTTGGTGAAGCCAATCACTACAAATAGGCTTAAGACCCGTTTGATACATGTGTTTAAAAACTGAAAATTGTTGTTTGGAAACACTCACCAAACACTCCCTTAGTTCCTAGGATTAGTCAGGCATTTTTTGTTTTTCCTTTCTGAATTATTTCTGTTAGATTAGCTGACTGATTTCTGTTTGGATCCATTTCACTTATTTGTGTTAAGTAACTAGGATTAGTCAGGCATTTTTTGTTTTTCCTTTCTGAATTATTTCTGTTAGATTAGCTGACTGATTTGAAAATATCAAATTTTACTTCTACGGCCTCTATTTTATATTATGATTTTAGTAAACATGGGCTTGAGTCCAAACAACATACCTGGACCATCTTCAAACTGTTTTTGACTGTTGCTTCATGTAAGGCCACATTTGCCATCAAAATTACCTTATGTTTGGCTCCAAACATATTTGGAGTTATCTTGCTCCATGTGTAATTTTCAGTCACAAGATTTTTTTGACAAGTCATGTGACTTATTTAAATAATACACATGAATAGTTTTATAAATCATTACGTATTAGGTTGGAAATGATAGTTTCAAATAGGTTTGAAGTCAACCTTTGTCCGTCAAGGGGGGGAGGGGGTTGGAATCAAAGTTTTGTAACATTTATCATGGTCTTTCGGCATCTATATAACTTAAATAAAATCTTCCTTATTCATTGTGTCTCTCTATAGAATTTGCTGCTGGACTGGAAATTAATACTTTTTTTTATAAGTAAAACCAAATATAATAATGTTTCATTGTTTACTGAACCTTCGGTCACAAACAATAAACAGAGGTTCACCAAAAAACAAGGGAACTTGAAGGTTAATAATTTGTCATCTTCAAGTCTAAAAAATGCCGTTTGGGAAACAACTAGTATGCGTTCCTAGTTTTCGACAGAATAAATGAAATAATGAACATGGCTTGCCCAAGGCACAGTGATGTAGTTCTAACTCCCAAGTGAACATTTAGTGCTATACTCCTTTTCCAGATATTGTTGAAAATGATATAGCTTCAATGCTTCCTTGGTTTCTGAAAGGCATAGGCACGTCTCACAGAATTGCAACCCCAAATGGAATAAGAGCCAAGCAACAACAAAATTATTGTATGTTTCTTTCTTTACGAGCGAAATCGTGGAATGTAATTAGTATCAGGACTCAAGAATGCAACAGCTAAACTGGTTTGATTGTTCACTAACTTTGCTTTATTACATATAGATGCTATATAAACTGACATGGACAAATTAGCATAATGCCTAAGTACAACTTCCCTCAATTAAGCCATATATGTCTGGGCTCAATTAAAGGTGGATGACACTGATTTCCCAAGCAAGTTATTTTTCTTTTTTTCTTTTTTTTTTTTCTAACACTAAGATATCAAGCATAAAAGAAATAACATGTCTTAATGAGCTGTAATTCAAATTGCGTGTAAGAATAGAAGGCATCAAAGCATATGAAAGGGAACAAAAATGAATACTTTAGCATATAACCAAAAGAAGAAAACAAATCAAATTTTACCTCCTGATCTTGTGGAGCATTTGTTTTTTCAAGTAATGTTTCAACAAGGACAGAGTAAGAAGAATCTTCAATAAAGACCCATCCTTCATTTCCACCATAAACCTGAGCCAAAACCCAGTAACCCATTATTGTTTTTTGCTTTCAAAAAAACATTGAAACATAGAAAACGAAAAACTAAAGCTGACCCACATTGAGTAGCTCTCCTACGGTGACTTCGACCAAATCCTGAGGAAATCCACGGGCGAATGGCGTCAAGTGCTGCAGCCAGACGAGTATCTTTCTGCAAAACAAAGTGTGTGTGAGAATATGACAGAAAATAATTACATGGGAAAGAGACAAAATTTTTATTTTTTAATAACACAATGTGGGATTGTGTTTGTGTCCAAGAATTTAATTTAAGAGAGAGAGAGAGAGAGAGAGGAACAAAAAGATAGAACCTTTCTTGGACGACCTCTTGGTCTTGAAGCCATTGATGATCTCTCTCTCAACCTTTTTTTTTTTTTTTTTTTTGGGTGCGAGTCTCGAAAGAGTAATAATACAGACACAACAATTTTCAAAAGACCCCAACTCACAATTAATGACAAGTTATGAAAAAAAATGTATGATAAATGGTGTGATAGTGATGTTGAAAAGTTCAACCTAGATACTAGTCAAACAAGTGAAAAAAGAAAAACAAAATACTCCAATTCGTTATTATTAAAGTGGCAAATTGTTAGTAGTCCGAAAAATATAATATTTGTTTGGAATGGGCTAATTAAAAATAAAAAATTAGTAAAAGTTTACTTACTAAAAATTCGAGTTTATTGTGTGAGGAATTTGAGGTTGTTGCGTGTGTTGTTTGGGGTGGAGATAAGGAAAATTGTAGAGGAATATCTAAAAGAATTATAGAGAAATTGGGAAAATATGGCCATATTGTTTTTTTAATTTTTAATTAAAAATAGTTGAAGGATCCTTAAAAAGATATTTACAAACAACTATCTAATTATTAGATAAATCTAGTAATTGATTTTTTTTTTTTTTTTTTGGGTGTAAGGTTTTTATCATTTTTTGAAAATGGTAATTATTCATTGCATAATATTTCCACCATAAATTACTGAGTGACATAACCAAATGCAATTTCATTAAACATAATTATTGTGGGGGGCCAAGACTTGAGCTTTTGTGTTGGGCTTAAAGCCCCATTCACTAACAATAACGCGTCCGAGGAGGAGAAAGCATTGAGAAAGGCCCCATAATAAGTGGTAGTGCAGAAAAATATTGAAAGGCACTGGTCCGAGAGGGTCGGACTCCTCGGACCTGACAAATATCTGTCAAGTCAACTTCACCTTGACTTATGTAACCTTCCAATAAATTCCAGCAATGAAGATAGACTTCAGATGAGCAAGAAAAGGATAAGAACGTGGAAATATCTTGGGGAAAAGCTACTACCACCGCATTAAATACATTACAGCAGCTTTTTTGGCCGCATTAATGTGGAGAAGACCTCTGAACAATATTTTCAACCACTATCATCCACAGAAAATCAGAAAAGCTGCTGAGGATGATAGAGACTTGAGTGCAGGGTTAGATGATAAACAAGTGGACGGTGGGAATGAATGAAGAGGACTATATAATGGAGGAAAACCTCCATAAGTGGAGGATCGAGAACTATTAGAGAGAGAGATTGAGCAAGATTTACTGTAGCACTGGGAAGAACAAACCATCTGAAATATCTTCTCCATCCAAAAACTTACTCCTCGGACTTGAATTCAGCCTTTGATTAAGTGTATTTTCCTCCTCGGACAGAATGAAAACCCCGATTAACGGTTAGAAAACTCATTACTAGCCCAGTTCTTTCATCCACTCTCTTACAAATTTATTGTATTGGACTTATTGGGCCTGTATCCTATTCCATTTGGGTTTGGGCTACAATTTGTGACCCTACAATTATTTTTTTGGTAAAAGTTTTAGAAAAATACTAAACATTTATAAGAATATACCTTAGGCGAAATTCAAAGTCTATTTACAAAAAATCTTATCTGATAGGCCTTTGAAGGTGGAAGTTTAAATTTAATTTCATAAATTATGAAAACATCGAACGATATATTTGAAATTTTGAATTCCAATAATTTTCAATGATTTAATTTAAATCCAAACAAGGGATTTTGAAATTTATATAGTTCAAATCAAGTTATTTTCAAATCCATTGTTTAGAATTAAAACACCAAACTAAGGATATGTTTGATTGAGGTGAAAAAGAAAGAATATGAAAAACTTAGCCGAAAAATTAGTAGGATAATTATTATTTTTCTTTGTTTGGCAAAGAAGATGGAAGTATACTTGTAGGGTCACGATTTTCGGACCGAGCCCATTACAATGAATTCGTAGAGAGTGAGGCCAAAAGTTGGGCTCTGATGAGACGACGGCTTGTTTTGGGGATGAAAGGCACACAGAATCCAACGGCCCAACATCCCAGGGAGAAGGGACCCCTCGCTCGAGGACGGGAATACACCAATCCCTCTTGATCACGCAGGAGCCTCCCTCCTGTCTCTAGGCCTCCTTCTCTTTGGGTGGTCTCTCTTGTTATTTATTCATCTCTTTCGTTCATCCTCCTCCTACACTTGTCAGTCATCCATGCCTATCTTCAAGTGCATGTCCCCTCAGCCATTCTTTCTGGCGCTCTGTGAGCTGTTGTGGCCCCCATCGCCCTGTCTAGGGGTCACATCCACATCAAAGGGGGTCAGGGTGTTAATTGTGTGTATTTAATATGGATGTGACAGCTTTTCCTGGGGCTGCCTCCCCACCTATTCCCCTATGGCTAGCCCATATGGCTTGGAATCTATTTTGTGATCCTCGAATGGATGTCCTCGAGAGATGTGGCGCTTTTTTCTCCCATGATTTTGGCCTGTCGAGGACAGGGTTGTCCTCAGCAGTACATTCTGACAACATGGATTCCCTTCATTCGTCCCCGGGCACTTCTTCCTCCTCGGCATGGGCCTTGGGCTTAGGATGGAATAGGCTAAAGCCTCTAGGACCCTCTGGCCCCACAATAGCCCCTCAAAATCATGTTGCCCAGCTCCTCGGGCGGGGAGGAGGATTTTGACGTCCTCGGGCCTAAATCATGGCCGGTTAAGTCTTGTTTCCCTATGGGTGCCAGGGCTTCTTCGGCTACCCATGGCAGGCTCCTGACGTTTCGGCGTACGAGGTGCATCGTCATCAATGCTTTCTTTTTGGGGATAACACGGATCTCTTTGGTATACGGAATGCGTATTCAATGGCGCCTTTATGAAGCGGCACAGATTTGGAAGTTAAAGGTTCCCTTGGGAATTGGGCGAGAGTTATTTTGCTTGACATTCCTTCTTTGAACTGTGTGTGTGGTGAGCGCCCCCAAATTCCGTCCTCTATTTAAGGCACCCTAAGAGGACCACCTTCCACATCCACTGGCCTTGGAACTCTGCGGAAGTTCCAAGTTTCTTCACTCTCCTTGAACGAAAAAGATGCCGCCTGAATCATCGGCGTTACAGCTGAGGCAAAGAGAACAGAGGCTGAAGATCCTCATATTCTTCAATTGGACAAGAAAGAGCACTCTCCTTCTTCGACCAGGAACCATAGCTAACGCCGATCGTGCCAGGTTCCTGACTATCCTCCAAACGCCAATCAAGAATGTGCAGGAGTTGGCTAAAGAGGAAGGGAAAGAAAGTGAAGCAAAGTTGAGGGAAGCAATTGAAATATCGGAGGGAGCCATCCCCGCCATTGTAGGCAGCTGGCGAGACCCATGGAGGGCGACTTCCTAGGAGTACCGATATTATATTGTGGATCAGGGTTCGCTTTAGGGCAGCCTCAGCAAGTGGAAACCAATTCAGGCGCTCCCGCCTCCTCTTCCTCATCACCACCTGCGCCAAGCACACGAGCTTAGAGGCTGCCTAAGCGAGACTGTGAATCCTCCATCACCACCAGCCTTCTCCCATTTACTAACTAGCTTTGCCGCCAGCACGCCTCGGCCGTTCTGTAGTTAGTTGTAAATCGAGCCTTCCTCGGCTATTTTGTAATCGGTGTGAAACAAGCCCTTCTCAGCTGTTCTATAGTTAGTTGTAAATCAAGCCTTCTCGGCTGTTTTGTAATTAATGTTGCCATCATTTTATTTAATAAAAAGGGACTTGTGACTTTTACTTGATGAAACCTTTTTTGCTTGGTGAAACGTAATATATATATTTTTTTTTATATATTTTTGTTTACTTATTTTCCTTATGCATATATTTGTTGCACTGCCTCCGCCTTTCCTAGAACAGCCGAGCATACAACGATGCGCTTCATGTTGCAAACCATGCGACCATTTAGAAAATGCTAATTTTGAAACATACAATCCGAGGAGGTCATGGCGCGCCATAGTTCTGTCCGAGACCCATAGGGATGCCAGAGCGTCTACCTCTCTCAGTCGTCTGGTCCGAGGACCCAGGCGAATCTATGGCTGTACTTAACACTCAGCGAAAATAAATTTTGGTTCTGCCTAGTACCTAAATGGTTGCCACAAGTCATTAGTTTTCCCATAAGTTTGAGTCCGAGGACCATGCAAGACCTTGGTTTTGTCTTCTAAGGATTCGCCCTTCCTAAGCCCAATTCAACTGCTCGAGTGAGTTAGAAGGCACCAATACCAATCTTCCAGAACTATTCCTGCCGCACAGCCCCTTGAAAGTGTTTCGCGCGGCCGCCGCCTTCCTCCATCAGGGCCTAAAGGGGGCCGTCCGTGAGGTTCGCAGGTCGTCGGGCCCCTGGTGGGGACGAGGGCCACGCACATTGTGCCAAACGCCCGTTGAGCTGGGGACCTCCTGGCAATTCTCCACTTGCGGCCCAGTAGACTGGCCATCATCGACTCCCCTTGGGAGTTTGGCCCTGCCTTAACAAGTTATCGCACTCATCGTCGCACAAGCAACCTTCCCACAGACGGCACCAATTGTAGGGTCACGATTTTCAAACCAAGCCCGTTACAATGAATTTGTAGAGAGTGGGGCCAAAAGTTGGGCTCTGATGAGACGATAGCTTGTTTTGGGGATGAAAGGCACACAGAATCAGGCGACCCAACGTCCTAGGGAGAAGGGACCCCTCGCTCAAGGACGGGAATACGCCAATCCCTTTCAATCACGTAGGAGCCTCCCTCCTGTCTCTGGGCCTCCTCCTCTTTGGGCGGTCTCTCTTGTTATTTATTCCTCTCTTCCATTCATTCTCCTCCTGCACTTGTCAGTTATCCATGCCTATCCTTAAGTGCACGTCCCCTCAGTCATTCTTTCTGGCGCTCTGTGAGCTGTTGTGGCCCTCATCACCCTATTTAGGGGTTATATCCACATCAAAGGGGGTCAGGGTGTTAATTGTGTGTATTTAATACGAAGGTGACAACTTTTCCTAAGGCTGCCTCCCCACCTATTCCCCTATGGCTAGCCCATATGGCTTGGAATCTCTTTTGTGATCCTCGAGTGGATGTCCTCGGGAGATGTGGTGCTTTTTTCTCCCATGATTTTGGCCTGCCGAGGACAGGGTCGTCCTCGGCAGTACATTTTGACAGCTTGGATTCCCTTCATTCGTCCCTAGGCACTTCTTCCTCCTCGGCATGGGCCTTGGGCTTGGGATGGAATGGGCCGAAGCCTCTAGGACCCTCTAGCCCCACAATACTATTTTTACTCCGAACCAATAAAATTTTCTCTCTAAAATACAGAAAAAAAAAAAAAAAAAAAAAAAAAAAAAAGTAAAGGAATAAAAATCACCTATGGAAAAGGAAAAGGAAAAGCAAATTTGTGATTTTACCTCCACATCTCTCTATCTGTGGGGTTGTTTGTAAGGTGTGATTTAATCTAGTCCAATTTTTTTTTATTGTATAAAAAAAGGGAAAGAGAAAATAAAATTTTCTTTGATAAAAATAGAGAAAATAAAATAGAAATGTCTAAAATGCAAAAATATCATGATTTTGGGCTAATTGTAAAAATATTTCATGGGTTTCAACTCTTCTTAATAATTTTCTAAGATTTTTATATCCATAAAATAAATTGTAGGGCCAAAGGAATTGGCGACCCCGGCCTATTTCATACCAAGCCCATGGCCCATGCCGAGAAGGAAGAAATGTCTGAAGACGAACAAAGAAAGTCCAGACTGCCAGGATATACTGTCGAGGACAATCCTGTCCTCGGCAAACCGAGATCACGAAAGGGGAAAGTGCCACACCACCAAGGGGAGTCTTCTAGAGCGTCCCAAAGGAAAGTCCGAGTGCAGTGGGCCAGCCATAGGGGCATGGTGGAGAAGCAATCCCGGGAAAGGCTATCACCTCCGCATTAAATACCCACAGCTAACCTCCTGGCCCCACTTATATGGACGTGACCCCTAGACAGTGCTATCTAGGTCACAACAGCTCACAGAACATCAGAAGGAGTGGCCGATGGGACGTGCACTCAAGTGTGGGTATGGATGACTAACAAGTGTAGGACTTGGATGGACTAAAGGGAACTATATAAAGTAAGGGATCTCCCACAAGAGAGGGGGGCTGGAGGTTTTGCTCCCTGGGTGGGAGGGGCACAGATTCCTACTTCATGCCCCTGGTGAATCAGACCAGATGGGAATTCATACCCTCTGACGAGGGGCTCGCTCCCTCAGGTCGTGAGCCCGTCCACCTCTGTGTTCTCATCTCCAACCCCTGCATTAACCGTTGTCTCATCAAAACCTAGCTCTTGGACTCACTCTTTACAAATTCATTATAATGGGTCCGCTGGGCCTAGATCCCATCTATCCATGGGGCCCAGTCTGAAAATCGAGACCCTACAATTGGCGCCGTCTGTGGGAAGGCTGCTTGTGCAATGATGAGTACAATAGTTTGTTAGGGTAGGATCAAGCCTCCATCAGCAAAAGTCCCTGATGGGAGGTTATGATGGCTAGTTTACTATACTATATGGGGAGAACTGCCAGATGGTTCACAGCTCAATGGGCCTCTTGCATCATGTGCATGGCCTGTGCCCCCACCAGGGGTCAGACCCCCACGAACCTAGTGGCCTGCCCCGCTGGGCCCCGATTGAGGGAAAGGGCAGTCGCGCGGAGCGATTCTAAGGGGCTCCGCCGTGGGACTAGTTATGGAAGGTATATATGAATATCTTCTGACCTACTGGAGCGGTTAAATGGGGCCTTAGCAATGTCGAATCCTCAGACTTCCTGCTTTAGAGAAACTACCAAAGACTGACAAGTATCTAAGTGTTAGACAGAACCAAGGTCTTGCATGGTCCTCGGACTCAAGCCTATGCGAAAACTAATAACTCTTGACAAGTATCTAAGTGTTAGACAGAACCAAGGTCTTGCATGGTCCTCGGACTCAAGCCTATGGGAAAACTAATAATTCTTGACAAGTATCTAAGTGTTAAACAGAACCAAGGTTTTGCATGGTCCTCAGACTCAAGCTTATGGAAAAACTAATAACTTTTGACAACTATCTGAGTGTTAGACAGAACCAAGGTCTTGCATGGTCCTCGAACTCAAATCTATGGGAAAACTAATAACTTTTGACAACTATCTGAGTGTTAGACAGAACCAGGGTCTTACATGGTCCTCGGACTACAAACCCATGAGGAAATCTGCACTAGGGGTTTAACACTTCTTGTTACCCATTAAAAAAAAAAAGAGTCCTAGGTATGTTGGGTCCCTCGGGCTTTTTGCTAAGCATTAAGCAAAGCCTTTGCTGCACCTGGGTCCTCGGACCTGACGCTTGGGAAAAATAGACACTCTGACGTCATTATAAGTGTCAGACAGAACCATGACGCACTATGGCCTCCTCGGATCATCTATGTTAAAACCAGCGTTCTCTAACGGTCGCACGATTTGCGACATAAAACACATCATTACATTCTCGGCTATTCCTACATAGTTAAACTATTTAAAACTAGCAGTCGGGTGCTATCACGGGCTTTGCTAAAGTTAGGATGCCGATGTTTCATTGCCAACGACGGCAACAGTCCTAGGTCCTAAAAAAAAGGGGGAGGCAACACATTCAAAAAGGAACAAAGAAAATACACAAAGTAAAAATTGCAAATCCTTTTTATTAAATAAAATAATGATACATCATATACAGAACAGCCGAGGAAGGCGTGTTTTAAAGATAACTACAGAACAGTCGAGGAAGGCAAATTTTAAAGATAACTACAGAACAGCCGAAGAAGGCTTATTTTAAAGCTAACTACAGAACAGCCGAGACAGGCTTGCTTCAAAGCTAGCTATAAAAGGGAGAAAGCCGATGGGAATGGTAGATTCATAGCCTCACTCTAGAAGCAATCGAGCCCGTACGCTTGGTACTGGCGATAAGGAAGAGGAAAAGGCAAAGGCGCCTGAATTGGTTCCCACCTGCTGAGACCACCCTGGAGCGTACTCTTATCCAAAAGCCAATATCTATACTCCTAAAAAATCGTCCTTCAGAAGTCTCGCTAGCTGCCTGCAATGGCAGAGGTGGCCCCTCTTTAATATCTCAATTGCTTCCCTCAACTTCGCTTCACTTTCTTCCCCTTCCTCTTTAGCCAACTCCTGCACATTCTTGATTAGCGTCTGGAGGCTCATCATTGACCTAACACAATCGGCGCCAGCTACGATTCCTGGTCGAAGGAGGAGAGTTCTTTTTCTTGCCTGGTTGAAGGATAGGAAAATCTTTGGCCTCTGCTTCCTTTGCCTCAAAGGCGATGCCCATAAATCAGGCAGCATTCTTGGTTCATGAATGTGGGAGAACTTAGAGTCCCTGCAAGATTCAGGGGTTTGTAGATGTAAAAAAATGGTTCTCCCATGGCACCTTATATAGAAGGTGAAATCTGGGGGGAGCTTACCGCGCACAAAGCTCAAAAAGGGAATTCCAAGCGAAATAAATCCCGCCCAATTTCCAAGGGAACCCTCAGCCGCCAAATCTGCACCTCTCTATAAAGGCACCATTGAATGCGCACCCCGTATACCAAAGCGATCCGCGTCATCCCATAAAAGTATTAATGACAGCGCACCTCGTACACCGAAACGTCAGGAGCATGCCTAGGGCAGACGAAGAGGCCCCGGCGCTAATAGGGTGACAAGACCGGACCGGCCATGACATAAGCCCGAGAACATCAAAATCCTCCTCCCCGCCTAAGGAGCCGGACAGTAGGATTTTGAGGGGCTATTGTGGGGCCAAAAAAATTGGCAACCCCAGCCTATTTCATACCAAGCCCATGGCCCATGTCGAGGAGGAAGAAATGTCCGAGGACGAACAAAAAAAGTTCAGACTGCCAGGATATACTGCCGAGGACAATCCTGTCCTCGGCGAACTAAGATCACGAAAGGGGAAAGTGCCACTCCACCAAGGGGAGTCTCTTAGAGTGTCCCAAAGGAAAGCCCAAGCACAGTGGGCCAGCCATAGGGGCATGGCGGAGAAGCAACCCTAGGAAAGGCCGTCACCTCTGCATTAAATACCTACAGCTAACCTCCTAGCCCCACTTATGTGGACGTGATCCCTAGACAGTGCTATCTGGGTCACAACAACTCACAGAACGTTAGAAGGAATGGCCGATGGGATGTGCACTCAAGTGTGGGCATGGATGACTAACAAGTGTAGGACTAGGATGGACCGAAGGGAACTATATAAAGTAAGGGATCTCCCGCAAGAGAGGGGGGCTGGAGGTTTTTCTCCCTGGGAGGGAGGGGCACAGATTCCTCCTTCATGCCCCTAATGAATCAAACCAGATGGGAATTCATACCCTCAAACGAGGGGCTCACTCCCTCGGGTCGTGAGCCCGTCCACCTCTGTGTTCTTAGCTCCTACTCGATCATCTCCAACCCCTGCATTAACCGTTGTCTCATCAAAGTCCAGCTCTTGGACCCACTCTCTACAAATTCATTGTAATGGGTCCACTGGGCCTAAATCCCATCTATCCATGGGGCCCAGTCTGAAAATCGCGACCCTACATAAATCTTTAAAAATAACTTTCGTTAACTGTTATGGAATGAAAAATCACGTAAATCATGTGATCTTAAGTTAGTTTGCTTACTCTTTAAAAAAATAAAAATAAAAAAATTAGAAATGAAGCCCTAGAAAATGAAGTTGGAATACATGAACAGCAATAGACCTTCCAAACACAAGGACAACACAACAATGTATTATCGAAGAGGAAACCGAAGCCCTCGGCGTAAAATCTCTCTGTCGCCCTCCAAGCGGTCAATAATCCACTAGAAAATGAAATTGGGATACATGAACAGCAATAGACCTTCCAAGCCTAATCTACCCAGTGTACCTAAGCCCTCCAAGTTTCTTGCTTCAACGAGGTTATTCTGAACCTTTGTCTTTTCTAATTTACCGGATTCCGCTATAGCCCATAACATCAACCAATAACCATTGGTCCCTTCCTAACTGCTTCCCAAAGCACCAAATAGCTTTCTCACAGATGTCGGTATGGTAAGAAAAGGATTTGGGTAAAAACCTCTCAAGGATGTAACAATGGAGAGGATGAGAGTCGAGGAATTTGAAGAGTCTCTATGTAAAGATTGTGGATGAATCAATCTTATTTTTATCTAGGGTTTCTCTCTCAAAATTCTCTCTGGAAGCTCTCTACATTTCGTGGGTATAAGGGGTATTTATACAAGGGTGAGAGTGGAATGCGAAGAGTCAGGTTTTTCAAAACAAGGCTGGCTGGCGGCTTGGCCTTGCGACTTAATTGAGTCGTGAGTTCAAGCTGTGAGATAACAGAATGGCTAGGCTAAACTTTTTGTCCTGTAGTGCTCCAGCTGGTGTGATTGTTCATCTTCTTTGCATGCTTCACCCGCGAGTCCCAGCTGCGAGTCTCTGCATCCTTGCACAATTTTGAACATTTCTTCACACTCTCTCACTCACTACCCTTACATGATTCTCACCTAAATACAGGGTTACTAATTGCTAAATTACAAGCAAATTTGGCACGGAATAAAGCCAATACAATGGTTGATTAAATTCAACCTTACAATCTCCCCCTTTGGCTATTCTGTGATAAAATCCTACAACAAACTCTAGACTTAACGCGTGAGTTGAGAACAGTTAATCAAAACTCACTCACACCTAACTCTAGAATCTGTGAAGCTCTTGAACTATAAGAACAAGTATCTCCCGAAACACAACAACACAATATGATCATTATATGCAGAAAACTTGTAATGCATATGGAGCAAGCACAATGCGATCAAACAAAATGGAGATAAGTAATAAACCAAGGCTTGACAAAAAACAAACAATCACTATAAAAAGTGATCACAATGCTCATTCACACATGGAATGAACATCCGGACATGCAAGCTAATAAGCTCAATTGCAAAGTATCATTTGCATGTCCAACACTCAACCAATGCAACAACACTAGGAAATTGCATTAAGGATATAAAATCCAACAAAGGGCACAAGAGTGATGTACTTAAAGAAAATACATGACATTTAACAACAAGAACTAAAGCTACAAAGCATGGGCACATAATCCTTTAAAAGCTTACAAAAGCAACAGGTACAAACCAAAACACATACTGAATAACATCTTATGGATAAATAACCAATGTACCAAGAAGTTTAACCAAAGTATTAGAGTCATATCCACACAAGAGTTTATAAAAGTAGCAAGTAAATAAAAATGTTAGATTATCCAAAAGTATGTGTATATGCAGCAACTTCCTCTTCTTGAGAACACAACTCCCCCTATCAGTATGCACATCATTCTTGTGTTGTTCTCCCCCTTAACGCATGCTATCTCTCCCCCTTTTTGGCATGAATAGCTAAAGGCTTTCTTTGATCTTTTGCTGAATAGCATCCAGCTATGTCTCAATGGTTGTGAGACGAATTTGAACTTGGTTGTTGGTGGAGTAGATAAGCCGTTCTAAACCGGAAATCTGTTGATACATATTCTCAAACAAAGAACTCAACTTGTCTGTTGAAGAAGTAGAAGGTGCAAGCTGAGTGCTAGATGTTGGCATCTCAAACGGAATAGGGGAAACAGTCTTAGTATGTACAGGTGTAGCTATGTCATGGCCTGATGGAGTGGCATGGGTGAGTTCCTCACTCTTAGGTGTTTTAGAGGAGGGACTCTTGCTTGCTTGAAGAGTTACTATGGATATTGGTCGAGGACGTGACACAATTTTTCCATCTGTTGGTGGACTGACACCTTTACTCAGCATGATCTTCATGATGAGGCTACAAAAAGGAAGACTCGTTCGGGCTGCTGATTTAGCTGCTACTTTTCCAATAATCTAAAAGATGTGGGCACATATGTCAATCGGAACTCCGGTAATGAGATCATATAGAAATTGTGCTCTTCCAAGATTGATGAAAGCAGTGTTAGACAATGGGTAGAGGTTGGAGAACATGATCAGTTTTAGAGTCGTCAATTCAGGCGTAAATTGTGTAGTGCCTATAGATGAACCTTTGCTTCTAACTTCATAATTAGATCCAAGAACTTGAAGAATTTCTTGTAACTTAGGCTGTCTGTCATCATATGGAGTGAGATCCACATTTTTTGGTCTGGTGATGCGGAGAACCTTTGCAATGTAGTCTGCATTGATGGAGAATTCTTTACCTCTTACCAAACATTTCAACTCTACTCTTGTGTATCTGGCATTTGAGTAGAATTCCTTAACTAATTCATCAATCGGGTCCACGAAATTCCCGAATAGATCAGCCCAATCTCTCGCTTCAAAAATCCCAGGGAAAAACGTTGTTCCCAAGGTATCAAAATTTACTACATGTTCCACAATGGTAGGAGCATCTATGAAAATATCTAAGGAAGTCTATGAGTCCACAGGAGTCCTGAATCTCTCATTGATTGAATCTTGAGATGATTGAGTCGAATGATGAGTCCGCTTAGCAACAGGGGATGGAGCATCAATTACAATGTCTTTTCCTTTAGAGGAACAGCGTGACATTTGCAGAAGAGAAGACACACAGCAGAGAACCAAGACAAAAACCCAAGACACATACATCAACTTGATTAGCTTCAGGTTAGTCAAAAATTGAATAAGCATTGGTATTCAAAGACAAATTTCACTCAATCATATATCATGACCAAAGGCAGTACCAATTAAACATTAGCAACACTAATGCATAGTGAATTCGAAAGAGTAACCGATGATAAAAAATGATGATTGTACAGGTACAATTCAGAAGAAAGTGATCAATGAGCATCACACAGTCACAAATAATTGTCATTGTGACACTATAACATGAGCATGATATGTGCAAAACAACAAAGTCAAGAAACACAACTCAGAGCACAAACTCTAACCAGAGAAACTAAAGCATGATACCAATCATATTTAGTATCCTAAAAACAAGAGTAACCAAACCCAAACTCACAGACATAAACCCAGCCCATGTCCGAATCCACATATATCTCACATCAAAACCACAACATACAGAACCAAGCAACCAAGGTTATAATTATGAAGAACTGAAAGAAAATGAGAAAAACCCATACCTTTTTCTTGAAGATTGGTGGTTGAAATGATGCAAAAAAGGAGGTTTTTGAGAGTGACATGGTGAGTTTGAGAGAGGGTTGGTTCGAGGGAAAAATTGAAATGATTTAAAAACTGCCCAATTTGCCCAAAACACGCGTTTTTCGTGACTAGATCAAGTTGCGTGCAAGTCGCCAGGGCCAACCACCAGAACACTTAAAACAAAAATTTTGAAAAATTTTTCAAAGTGCTTTTCGCCACTGGAAGGTCTACCCGCGAGAAAGTCGGGAGGTAAGCCGCGAAAATCTCTGTGTAACTCTTGCGACTGAACCTTCCACCCGCAAACAAGTCACCACAGTGAGTCGCGAGAAACATAAAAACCAAAATTTTGAAAAATATTCTAAGTATTTTTCACGACTGGGACATTGACCCGCAAGTGAGTCGCGAAAAATCTCTGTATGGGCTTTCGACTGGGGCATGCGATTGGACCAACCCGCGACTAAGTCGCCAAAACAGGACACCACTATTTTTGAATTTTTGAAACTTTTTGTAAAAACAAAATACTTTCCAAAAACAAACTAAAAGACTCAAAAATCTTTTTGTGTTTGATCAACAAAGATTGGGCGTGTGAAAACACATTTAATCAAGTACAATCACACAAATGAATATGGTATTCATTGAACATAGACATGTGTGATATGTGTGGATATCAGAAATGAGATAGTCCTTAGTCTAATGTGAAGCTTCAATGATCAATTCAATCAAGGCATACACAACTAGCACTAGATAATGTGACCTATCTCAATAATAGAAATATGCATATATGACCTCTCACATAAACTTGAGTACAATATCTTTGAAGCTTTTCTTTCGGCTCCATGTTCAACATATCATTTGATCTTTTTGAATCAAAACATCTAATTGTGAGATCGATGCCTAAAATTTTTGATGAGTTAGCCTTTGGCTTTTTAGGCATCATACAATTTTATTTTTGGTCGCTTTCCCTTTTTCCTAGTCAAATACTAGTATGTGCGATAGGCTTTTGCAATTCAATATCTCTTTTCATTTGGAGATTTACATTTGGTGAGGCCTTTAATTAAAAGAAATAAAATAAAATAGTGGAAAGATATATAGGCACAAGTCTATGCATGTCTCAAAATCAACAAAACCATTTACTAATCATTCATGACAAGGTTGAAGATCTATTTACAACAATCACATAGATTTCAAGATTTCTCGCACAATGATATGAGTGCATAGGAAACAAGCTAAGCTCGTCAATGCACAAAGCCATTAGTACAAAGGTATAGGGCAAAACATGTTTTGAGACAAAACTCAACAAAGTCGATCAAACTTTTTGGATTTTTTACTTTTTATGTGTTTTTGGATTTTTGACATAAAAGCAAGAAAAGATTGATCAAAAGCAACAATGTAAAAAAATTTTTTAAAAAGAAACAAGTAAACAACCAAACAATTCAACAGAAACAAGAAAAAAGCACACAACCAAGCATATTCACAAAGCATAGGAAGAATTAATGCATGGATATGTTGTAATGCTTATGCATGAGTACCCTTCTTCACCCACACGTCATGTGTGTTTGGGGTGATATCCCTATAGGATTGGGTATAACAGTTCGGATTCTCAAACCTTCTATTGAAGCTTTCCAAGCAGATGGTAAATGCACCAATCATCTTCATTACGTCCATCACACTGAGATCACCATTTCAACCTCTTGATGACTCAACAACCCAAGTCCTCTTGTCATTTCTTAGTCCTCTTGACCTTTGATCAGTTGCATTCTTCAATGCTCTAAGCTTATGACAGTTTGGTTTTATGTGTCCTTGAAGTCCACAATGATGGCAAAAGTGGTTCATTCTCGGACCTCTTTGTGATCTTGGAAGAGATTTCCCTCTAGCTTCAAGTTTGATAACTAATTGATTATGAGGCTTGTTCAATACCCTTTAGTGAGCCACGTTCTTCCTCTTTTCATCCCCTACTATCTTAGGTTTAGAGGCAACCACTACAAGTTCTTTGGCTTGCATAAACTTCACTTCTTTAGTGATTTTGACAGCTGAACTACTTTTTCCGGTATATCCCAACCCGGATTTGTCTGAGAATTGTTTTTAAGAGGAAATGACATCATCTAGTTTCTTGGTGGAGACCCTCTCTACCTTGGCATTTGCTCGAACTACCTCAAGCTCAAGAAACTTTATCTTTGAATAGGCTTCAGTCAGCTTTCCATTCAGCGTTTCTATCTCACACTTTGCCTCCTTATGTCGCACTAGGAGACTTCTATAGTCCTCCTCTGCCTTCTTCATCTTTTTCACAGCTGCCTTGGCCACACGTGCATATTCTCCTAATTTCTCAAGGAATGAATTGAAGTTTTCTTGAAGTCCCCCTATACTCTCATCTTCTTCACCATCTGATTCTTCTACAATTCCCATTGATTCCTCATCACTATGCTCCCTAAGCTCTTGTACAAGCAAATTCAAGTCTTCCGAAGACTCAACATGAGCAATGGTCATAAAAGCGGAGTAATTCTCTTCTTCGTCACAACTTTCCTCATAATCATAATTGGATGAATTCGAGCCACTAAGAGTTGTGGCATACACCTTGCCTTTCGATTTCAAATAATTGGGACATTCTTTCTTGAAGTGCCCATTGCACTCGAAACAAGTGATTCCTTGTGTAGATTGGGATTCCTTTCCATCTTTATTTTTGAATTCCTTTTTCTCCCTTCCTGAACTTTGGAATTTTCCTTTATCACCAAATTTTCCATTGTTCTTGAATTTCAAGAATTTCCGAAAATTTTTCACAAGGTGTGCAACATCTTTATCAACAATATCCTCATCCAATGAGTCAATGACCTCCACCTATAAAAACCAGCATTTCTATTTCATTTTTCTACTTTGCGTAGAAACTTCACTGTCAGAGCGAGTCCGTCGTTTGTCAGAGCCCAATCCGTTCACATCCTTCAGCAACAAGATCTACCCGTTCACTTCTTTCTTCGGTAAGTGATCCTATCCGTTCATATCGCTGTGATACCTTTAATTTTTATGACCGTCATGGTAGAAGCATTAAATTTCTTGTACTTGTTTCTTCCCCCCTTTTTTATTTTAGACCGTCAGTCTTAGGTTTTTGTCACTCGTTGTAGGCAATGTCTAGTGCGTCGAGTAACCAGTCGTTCGTCCGCGACGGGGCGGGTTACGAAGAGTTGTACCCGTCTGGTTACAAAGATCCGGACGAGTTGATCGAGAGGACTCCGTCTGCCACTTCACCGTCCTCAACAAATGAGGATATGGAGTTGGCCGAACCAGAGGAAGGTTCTGACGACGGTGGAGAACCTAGAACTGTGGTCGGGGCTAACGGACTTAGGGAGTTCATCATGCTGCCTGAGTGGACGGTGCACAAATTTGTGTCCACTATTAAGGAGGTTCACTTCAAGACCATTAGGGCCATCTACCAAATACCCGACCATATCCCCATCCGTCTACCCTACAAATCCGAGAAGTGTTATTACGACGGAGTGGGCGATCTGGGGGTGTATGAGCAGGCACTAAAAGCTGGACTTAGGTTTCCCTTAAACAGGTTGAAACGAGAACTCCTTCACCACTTAGGTCTATCCGTCAGCCAGGTGTCCCCTAATGCCTGGAGGGTCTTCGTCGCCATGGAGGTTCTGTACGGAGCCATGTCCAACGGCTCGAGGTCGTTGACCGTACGGGAGTTCCTTCACTGCTACCGTCCGGACGAAATAGATAAGTCGAGGGGAATGTACAGTTTCGTTCCCAGGAAATCCGTCCTGAAGGTCATTTACGAGACCCCGAACTCCAACCGAGATTGGAAGAGCCGCTACTTCTTCCTGGAGGGTGACGGTTGGATGTGCCACCCGGGGGAGACGGATTTTCTGCCCGTCGACAGGACATGGGGCATCTTGGACCCGTCCGGTACAGTTCAGCCCGTCGTGTTGCGTAGGTAACTTTGCTTTAACTTTTAATGGTCGTCCTAAATTTCTCTCCGTTTTTTTTTCAGTGCGAAGGCGTCCACAAGTTGACTTAGAGGAGTACAGCTTTTTGGAGAAAATTTTTTCAAAGACAAAACCAGAAGAACGGACTTGGGCGAAGCTTGTCAACCTTAATACCGTCCACTGGTATTGCGACGGACCGGAGCCCACAGCTGCCGCGATAAAATACGAGGAACGCACCCGTCAGCGTAAGTCCGTCACTTCTTTTTTCTTTTGTTCATTCGCTTTGATTTTCACCCGTCCACTCTTGTTTCAGAGATGGACGACGCGAAGAGGAGGGCTGCCATCAAAAGCAAAGCCGCCAAGAATAAGGAGACGGACGTCGGGGCGATGGGGACGGGCTCGAGCAGGCCCCTGGTGAAGAGACCGTTGCCCAGGGTCGACCGTGCTCCCAAGAAACAGAAAGTTTCTACGGAGCCCGTCATAGGCCTCATGGCGGAGGGGAAGAAGACGGTGACCCCTGCCAAGCCTGGGGCGGGGAAAGGTCTGATGGTTGCTCCCCCGGGCAGCCAGAAGAAACCGCCCGTCCTACTCCGGGAGGACCCAAAATACGCCTTGGAGAAGATCTCCTCCATCATCGGGAGCGAGGACTATGAGGACTTGGGGAACCACTCGACGGAGGCTATGGGGGAGACAGGCCTCTTCAACATTGCCCAAGTAAGGATCCGTCACCACTCATCTTTCAATTTCTTTTGTTGTCACTTTTTTACTAAGTCCAATTTGGTCGTCAGGCTATGCTTATGACGAAGGGTCTAATGGACCGAGCTCTGCGCAATGAGACGGCGTTGGAGAGGGTCCGTGACCAGGCTAGGGTGACGGAGGAGGAGCTGCTCGAGCTCAAAAACTGGAAGGTTGTGACGGAGAAAAAGCTCAAGCTGGCGGAGGAGGCAAGGGACGAGCACCAGAGGACGGTGAAGGAACTCAAAGCCGTCCTGGAGGATAAGGAGGACGAGCTTCGTCTAGCCAAGGAGAAGGCCGTCCAAGAGTACCGCGATTCTGACGCCCTCTTGACGGAGCTTGGGTCTTCATATACTGATGGCTTTGAGGATGCCCTCCGTCAGGCCAAGGCTCTATACCCTAAGTTTGACTTTTCAGCCGTCGATATCAATGTCGCGGAGGGTATGTCCGTCCAGCCAGACGCCTCTGATGACACAGCCGACCTTTTTGCTGAGGAGAGGCCCGTTTCCGTCGCCCCTGAGCCCCAAGCTGAAGAAGCGAAGACCCCAGAGCCCAAAGACCCCGTCGCCCCCAGCATGTAACCGTTCTCTATTTTGTATTAATTATTTTGGAAAACTCATTGGATTTTTGCCCGTCGTGTGTAGGGCTTATTTTACATCATTTGTATTTGACATTTAAACTGATTTATTTAAATGCTTCTTTTAATACCGTATTGATAATGTTGATGTGTTCGTCTACTTAGTGGATCTGTATGAATTTCCAACCCATGGTGGGGTCCGTCCTCTTTTGGGACTTGTAAAATTTTTAACCCATGGTGGGGTCCGTCCTCTCTTTAGGACTTGTTAATTTTTTAACCCATGGTGGGGTCCGTCCTCTCTTTAGAACTTGTAAATAACTAACCCATGGTGGGGTCCGTCCTCTCTTTAGGACTTGTTAATTTTTTAACCCATGGTGGGGTCCGTCCTCTCTTTAGGACTTGTAAATAACTAACCCATGGTGGGGTCCGTCCTCTCTTTAGGACTTGTTAATTTTTTTAACCCATGGTGGGGTCCGTCCTCTCTTTAGGACTTATGAATCTTTTGACCCATGGTGGGGTCCGTCCTCTCTTTAGGACTTTTGATAGCAGTCGTTTAGTAGTAAGATTTACACAGCAAGGTCCTGAATGTCCCTTCATTAAATTCGATCTTGTAGAAGAAAATACCTGCCCCTTCTTGGGCTGACAAAGGTTCCAAAAAAAAAGGTTCGAAAGTAATTGACGGACTGCTACGAAATAATCGAAATCTAGTAAATATACATCGGGGGATTCAAACTTGACTTCTACTGGTAGTATCTCCGAAGGTGCTCCGTGTTCCATGGATGCTGGAGTTTTCTTCCGTCCATGGTCTCAAGGTTGTACGTGCCCTTCCTATGCCATGATGTGATTCTATACGGTCCTTCCTAATTTGGTCCGAGCTTTCCCTGAGTAGGGTCTTTAGTAGCGCCCATGACCTTTCGGAGTACCAGGTCGCCGATCTGGAAATCTCTGTGCCTCACCTTTGAGTCGTAGTTCTTTGACATGAGGTTCTGGTATCGCGCCAATCTTTGTTCAGCTACTGCCCGGACCTCGTCCACCAAGTCTAGCTGAAGGCGCATAGCTTCCTCGTTCTTGTCCTCCGTGTAGCTTTGCACGCGGTAGCTGGTGAGGCCGATTTCTGCTGGTATGACTGCATCGGCTCCGTATGCAAGTCGGAACGGGGTCTCCCCAGTTGGTGTCCTTGCGGTCGTCCGATATGCCCACAAGACGCTTGGCAACTCGTCTGGCCAAATACCCTTTGCCCCCTCGAGCCGGGTCTTGATGATCTTTAGTAATGTCCTGTTTATGACTTCTACCTGTCCGTTTGCTTGCGGGTGTGCTGGTGAGGAGTAATGATTCCGAATGCCTAGCTCTGAGCAGAAATTCTTGAAAGCGCTGTTATCGAACTGTTTTCCATTGTCGGAGACAAGCACCCTCGGGATCCCGAACCTGCATACGATGCTTTTCCATACGAAAGCACGGATGTTCTTCTCTGTAATAGTGGCGAGGGGTTCTGCTTCGACCCACTTCGTGAAGTAGTCGATGCCGACTACCAGGAACTTTAGCTGCCTTAGAGCCGTTGGGAAAGGGCCCATGATGTCTAATCCCCATTGCGCGAACGGCCATAGGGCCGTGATGGGTGAGAGTTCTTCTGATGGTCGTCTGATCAGGTTACTGAACCTCTGGCACTTGTCACAGGCCTTCACATATGATTGGGCGTCCGTGAGCATTGTGGGCCAGTAGTACCCGGCTCGGATAAGTTTGTGCACTAGAGACCGTGCTCCAGAGTGATTCCCGCAAATCCCCTCGTGGACTTCCCTCATCACATACTCTGCTTCGCCCTGGCTTGGACACCTTAGGTAAGGCCGAGAGAAACCTCTCTTGTACAAAGTGTCGTTGATCAGCACGAATCGTGTGGCCCGGACCTTCAGTCTCCTTGTAGCATCCTTTCCGTCTGGCAGAGAGCCCGACTGTAGATATCCTTTTAAGGGCGTGGTCCAGTCCTCTCCAACATCTATCTCCTGTATCTTCCTTCCATCATCAATGAGAGGGTGAGTTTGAACGAAGGATAATACCTGTTTAGGCGCATTCATGAACTCCGCGGAGGCTGCTTTTGCCAAACGGTCAGCGCACTCATTTTCCTCCCTTGGAATTTGAACGAATTTGACCTCGAGGCCTGCGATTCGACCCTTCACCTCCTCCAGGTACTTCTTCATCCGTTCGTTTCTACACTCGAAATCGCCATTGATCTGACTGGTTATCACCTGGGAGTCACAATGTATGGCCATGTTACCAGCGCCCGCGGCTCTTGCGAGATCTAATCCGGCTATCAAGGCTTCATACTCCGCTTCGTTGTTGGTTGTAGGGAAGTCTAGTCTTATCATGCACTCGATCTTATCCCCTTCTGGTGTTCGCATGACTACGCCGGCTCCTCCTGAGTGCTGATTTGATGACCCGTCCGTGTGAATGATCCACAGTTTCGGCCCTTCTGCCCCCTCGTCTCCCGGTTGGGTGTACTCGGCTATGAAATCTGCCACCGCTTGCCCCTTCATCGAAGTTCGCGGACGGTAGCGCACGTCGAATTCGCTCAGCTCAATTGCCCACAAAGCCATCCTTCCTGCCGCCTCGGGGCTGCTCATTGCTTTCCTCAGAGGCTGGTCCGTTAGGACTACGATTACATGGGCCTGGAAATACGGTTTGAGTTTCCGCGCAGCGGTCATTAGGGCAAGGGCCAATTTCTCCATCCGGGGGTACCTTTCTTCTGCTCCTCGGAACGCCCTGCTCACAAAATAGACGGGTCGTTGGGAGAGTCCGTCTTCCCGCACCAGGGCTGCGCTGACCGCTGCCTGTGAGACCGCAATGTAGAGGTACAGCTCCTCCCCGGGTACGGATGGACTGAGAAGTGGCGGTGACGACAGGTACCTCTTCAAATCTTCGAATGCTTTTTGGCATTCATCCGTCCACTCGAACGATTTCTTCAGTACTCGGAAGAAGGGCAAGCACTTATCTGTCGCTTTAGAGACGAATCTGTTCAGGGCCGCAACCTTCCCGTTCAAGCTCCGAACCGCCTTCACTGTCTTCGGGGGTTCTAACTCCATTATGGCTCGCACTTTCTCTGGGTTGACCTCTATGCCCCTTTGGGAAACCATGAATCCCAAGAATTTCCCGGCCGTAACTCCGAACACACATTTACTTGGGTTCAGCTTCATGTTGTACGACTGAAGGGTGTCGAATGTCTCCTGAAGGTCGCTGAGATGGTTGTCCTCGCGCACGCTCTTTACCAGCATGTCGTCGACATAGACTTGTACGTTCCTGCCGAGCTGGTGTGCGAACATCTTGTTCATCAGTCTCTGATATGTAGCCCCCGCGTTCTTGAGTCCGAACGGCATTACCTTGTAGCAGAAAAGTCCTTGACTGGTCACGAAAGAGGTTTTCTCCTGATCCTCCTCCCCCATTTTAATCTGGTTGTAGCCTGAGAAGGCGTCCATGAAACTCAAGAGCTCGTGTCTGGCCGTCGAGTCCACCAGAGTGTCTATCCTCGGGAGTGGATAGTTGTCTTTCGGGCACGCCCGGTTAAGGTCCGTGAAGTCAACGCACATTCTCCACCTTCCGCTGCTCTTTTTTACCATGACCACATTTGCTAGCCAGTCGAGGTAGTCGACTTCTCGGATAAACCCCGCCTCCAGCAGTTTTCTAACTTCTTCCGCAACCGCTTTGTCCCGTTCCTGCGCGAACACCCGCTTCTTCTGCCGGACTGGGGGGGAGTCCAGGTTGACATGCAGCCTATGGACTATTACTGACGGATCGATTCCTGGCATATCTTCGTGGCTCCACGCGAATATGTCCTGATTACTCTTCAGGAAGTTTGCCAGGTCTTGCCTCACCGTCTGGCTGGCCATGGTGCCCATTCTTGTCGTCCGTCCGGGTCTCGATTCATCGAGCGTGACTTCTTCCAACTCTTCTACCGGCTCTGCGACGGTCCGCTGCTCGCCAATGCACAAGGTCTGCTGGTGATCCTCCATTTCCAGCATGGCGACGTAGCATTCCCGGGCGGCCACCTGATCTCCCCGCAACTCTCCAATTCCGTACTCCGTGGGGAACTTGATCATCAGGTGGTATGTTGAGGTCGCTGCTTTCCAAGAGTTCACCGTCGGTCGCCCTATGATACCGTTGTACGCGGATGAGCAGTCGACCACTAAGAAGGTCACGTCTTGAGTGATCTGCTGCGAATAGTCACCGACTGTCACTGAGAGCGTGATTGCTCCTAATGGGAGTATCCTTGTTCCCCCAAAGCCGACCAAAGGGGCATTCATCGGTGTTAGCCGTGCTCTATTTATTCCCATCTGCTGGAACGCTGGGTAGTACAGGATGTCTGCTGAGCTGTCGTTGTCGACCAGCATCCGGTGTACGTTGTAATCTCCTACCCTTAGACTGACGACGAGTGCGTCGTCGTGCGGATGGTAGAGGCGCCTCGCGTCGTTCTCCGAGAACCCAATAATCGGATCTTCTCTCCGTGCCATCTTGGGTACAGAACCCGTGGTCTGCACATTTTGGACCATCCTAAGGTAGGTCTTCCGAGCCTTCTTGGATGATCCCGTCGCCGCCGTGCCCACTATGATCATCTTTATTTCCCCAACGGGGGGTTTCTGATGGTTGTTCTCCCACCGGGGGGCCTGTTCCCGTGCATGAGCATCCGTCCTCTCTCTACTGACGAATTTCTACAGTTTTCCTTCTCTGATGAGGGCCTCTATCTACTGTTTCAAATCGTAGCAGTCCGCAGTATCGTGACCGTGATCGCGGTGGAAACGGCAATACTTGTTCCTGGATCGCTCTTTAGCTTCCCTGGGAACGTCAGAGACCCCTCGTCTTTGATCTGCATCAGCACCTGGTCTAGCGGAGCGTTCAGAGGGGTGAATCTCGTGAATCTCCCCCCTGGGGGTTTAGAACGCTTTTCCTCGCGTCTGTCTCCCGTTCTTGGTTTCTTCTTTCCGTGGTCCTGCCCGGCATCTTCCGGTCTCTCTCTTTTCCTGGGTTTGTCTTCCCTGGCTGATAGTGCGTCCTCTGCGTTCATGTATTTCGTGGCCCTGTATAGTACCTCAGACATGGTCTTCGGGTCATTTTTGTACAGGGAAAACAGGAATTTTCCTTTCCGCAGGCCATTCGTGAAGGCTGCCACCAGAATCTTGTCGTCAGCCTCATCAATGGAAAGGGCTTCCTTGTTGAAGCGGGTTATGTACAATCGCAGCGTCTCGTCCTCCCGCTGTCTGATGCTCATCAAGCATGCTGTGGATCTCTTGTACCTGTGTCCTCCGATGAAGTGCGAGGTGAATTGGGCGCTTAGCTCCTTGAATGTGCAAATCGAATTTGGCGCCAACCTGCTGAACCAGACTCTCGCCGCGCCCCTCAGCGTTGTAGGGAAGGCCCTACACATGACCTCGTCCGGTACTCCCTGGAGGTGCATCATGGTCTTGAAGGTTTCCAGATGATCCAACGGGTCCTTGATCCCGTCGTAGCTCTCAACTTGTGGCACCCGGAACTTCGGTGGCAGGGGGCAAGAGTTGACTGGTGCGGTGAACGGCGAGTCCGTCCTATTCACTAAATCGTCAAGGTCGCTGGAGACGCGTCCCTTGAGGGCATTCATCATGACCTCCATCTGCTCTTTCATCGCCTGCATCTCCGCGAGGATGGGCGGTGGTGTTGCATTTGTGAGGGAGGGCATGCTCGAATTGCGCCTCTCCGTTCCACTGGGCTCATTACTGCCCCCTTGCTTCTCGGGCCCCCTTCTTTCGGAGCTGTCCCCCTGGTTCTTCTCCTGACCGTTATGCCCTGTGTTCTTCTGTCGCAGCTGTTCCTCCAGGTCATGATTTTGTTTCGTGAGGCGTTCTACTGCGGCCGCGAGGGTCTGAACCTGTCTTTCTAATGCGATGGGCCTCGGCGGCTCATCGCCTTGCACGTCGTTGGGGTTGGCCATCGAGCGTGTGAGTACCATGCAACTCTTATGTCCAGGAGGCGACAGTGGCTTAACTTGTCACGATCGTCGTTCCCCACAGACGGCGCCAACTGATGATGCCGAAATGCTCACCAGTGAGATGCACGACCCTTACACTCGAACAACCGGTGCCTGAAAATAGGAAAATACAAAAACACCTCCAAAGGGGGCTCCGGTGTGGAGCCGGCCAAATACCCTCCGAAGGTTAAGTCAGAAAACGTTTTTACAACTCTAGAGTGCTAGAGAGGAATTAGTTACACACATACCTTTTTTGAGGGTGTTGGGGCCTTTTTATAGTGGTGAGGTCCTGCCTCCTTTCCTTGCAGAGCAAGCCTCACAGACTTGCTGAGCAAGCCTCACAGACTTGCTGAGCAAGTCTCTCAGGCTTGCTGGACAAGCCTCCCATGCTTGCAGAACAGGTTTCTTGAAACGTGATGGGCAAGTCTGGGCCTTCGTCCTAACCGGGGGCCCATGTGAAAGGATGGGCCCTACCTTCTTTGGGCGTGTGGATATGGGCATATTGGGCTCGCCAATGGACCCATTGGGCCTACCAGGCCTTATCTCACAATTTACCCTCTTCAATTATCATCAGCTGCCGACACCATAAATCAAAATTTTGTGTATTTTTTAATATATATGATTGGTGAAAAAAAAATAGAGTTTTGGAAAGTGGGGGCCCGTTTGATAAGAGATTTCTAATAATGTTACTTAAGTGTTATGAAAATACATATGAGTTAAAAAAGTGTTATGAAAATATGTGTTTGGTATTTAAACACTGAAAACTACTGTTTAAACAATAGTACTAATCAGGCCCTACATTTTTATTTACATATTCATCCCATGTCACTCTGGAATTTGAATAAATATGTACATTGACGAGGTTCATGCCACTGCCACACTGTACCTTTAATTACGGTGCCATTAATGCCCTAAGAAGTCTTTGCCTTTTGCTCATTCTATTCAATGTTCAATCCCTAAAAAAGTCATGAATTCATAACTCTGACCATGGAACAATCAAGCAAAAATCTTTTATATGGTTTTGAATTTTCCAATTTATTTATAGTTCTATGAGCACCCACAGTAGATGTGGGATATGTGTCAAATGCTAAATATTTGGCACATATCCCACACCAAACAGGAAAATTAGATCCCCATCAGATATTGCAAATGTTGTAAAATTATACCGTTTGTGTTCATACCATTGCAAATTTGCAATGGTACAGACAAATGTGGTAAACCAAAAATTATTACTTTAGGGGATAAAACTTTTTTTTGTCCCTACATTTTTACACGATTCTCACTTTGGTCCCTAACCTTTTTTTTCACCACTTTTAGTCCCTATCCTGAAAAACGCGTCTCGTTTTAGTCCCTAACGTTACATCAAAGACGGAAATTGCACAGGTGACAAACGAAAAATATTAAAAATATTAAAATAATACACCCTGTGTCCACGTGGCTTTTCACGTCAGCCTCTAAATTAAAAAATTCATTTATTAATTCTAACTAAATAAAAAAATTAAAAATTCTCATCAAACAAAAAAAAAAAAAAAAAAAAATTTAAACTAAACCTAGCAAGAACAACAAAACCCAACAAGAACTAAACCTAGAAATAAAAACTAAACCCAGCAAAAACAAGATCAACAAGGGCCGGTTTGAGCCGCGAAGGAACAGGAGCAGAAGTAGAAGAAGCGAGATTGTTGCGGAGGCAAGTGGCGTGGTCGGAGTTGGAGCGGTGGGCTTCCCAATCGGCGATGGGTATAGAGAAGTCGTTGATCCCAGAAAGGCCCAAAGAGCGACAAATGAGGTCGAATTTGCCGTCTGTGCCTTTGATTCTAAAGCTCTTTTGGTTGTGAAAAAATGGAGGAAGGTCCAGCGAGCGACTTAGATGGCCACCTATAGACGACAAGTCGTCGTTGTCGCCGTCGGCGATGGAGGCGGCGATGTGGAACGAGGCAGAAGGATGTAAAGAAGAAGAGGTGGTGGACGAAGCGTTGTATTCGACGTTCTTTAAGGCGTTCCAACGATCGAGCTTCGGCCTCGAGTTTCGCTTTTGCCTTGCATCCATTTCAGCTTTCCATGATCTTGCTGGGTTTTGTTGGATTTTAAATTTGCTGGGTTTTAAATTAGTTGTTCTTGCTGGGTTTAGTTTTTATTTCTGGGTTTAGTTCTTGCTGGGTTTTGTTCTTGTTGTTCTTGCTGGGTTTTGTTTTAAATTTTTTTTTATGAGAGTTTTTAATTTTTTTATTTAATTAGAATTAATAAATTAATTTTTTAATTTAGAGGCTGACGTGGAAAGCCACATGGACACAGGGTGTATTATTTTAATATTTTTAATTTTTTCCGTTTGCCAGCTGTGCAATTTCCGCCTCTGATGTAACGTCAGGGACTAAAATGAGACGCATTTTTAAGGATAGGGACTAAAAGTGGTGAAAAAAAAAGTTAGGGACCAAAGTGAGAATCGTGTGAAAATGTAGGGACGAAAAAAGGTTTTATCCCTTATTTTATTGGACTTTGATGTTGTGGCTATTGTTGATGATAATAGGAATGTGATAATATATTATTTTAATGTGTGGTAAATATTATTTTAATGTATAGAATTAAATGATAAAACATCTGATAAATGGGATGCTGTAAAATGATGTGGTAAAATAATAAAGTAGGTCTTTGATGTGGTAAAATGGCATAATTTTTACAACATCTGCTACGGATGCTCAAAGTTTGAACAACTTATTTTTGGTGTGCGTTGCGTTGAAACGTCCGAATCAATTTTTTTTTAGAGAGTTTCAACCTATGGCATCTGCTCCTGATGATAGCTCTTTTATCACCAGACTAAGACATCAATCAGTTTTTGATGTAGGCAGGGATTGAACCCTAAATCTCTTATACAACCATCAGAGATTTTACCAGTTGAGCTGACTGGCACCCACAACGTCCAAATCAATTTAAATTCTGTCCTACTCAAACAAAGAAATGTTTCCATAATAAATGTGATATGTTGTGTTAGTTGAACATAACTTTATAATTTTTTAGAGTAAGCTTTGAAAGAAAGATCTGAAAGGCATGATTTTAGTCATTAATTTATAAAATTTATAATTTTATTGAGAAATAACAAGTAAATGTTACCTAGATTGAAGAAATGTCGTGTATTAAAAATTCTAATCTTAAGTCTTTATAGAATTACCCAGATGAATCACATAAGTCTTTATAGAATTAAAATTCTAATCTTTAATATAATAAGTGACCTCCTAGAAATTCGTCGTGTTGCACCCCTGTTTATATAATTTTATTGAGAAATAATAACTAAATGTTATCTGGATTGAAGAAAAGTCATGTATTAAAAAGTAGCTAATAAAAAGTTAATAATAAAACTATTATTAAAAGCAAAATGTATGGCAATTAGATGTGGTGACACGCTAAATAATAAGAAAGCAATGATTAATATAAAATGAATATTACAGAAAAATCCATCATTGACAAATAAATCACATAAGTCTTTATAGAATTAAAATTCTAATCTTTAATATAATAAGTGACATCCTTGGAAGTCCTCACGTTACATCCCTTTCTTTTCCTTCTTAAAAAAAAAAATTTATATATACATATATATGTGTGTGTATGTATATATATATATATAATAAGTGAAAATTATACTTATAATATTGAATGAGAACGTTGAGAAATTCTATTTTGATCATTAAGAATAAAATTAAAAAAATTATTATATTAATTTCTTTCTATAATTGAGATAATTTTTTTAAAATTAAGATAACGTGATAAACATAAAACATGGTTCCCAAATCAATAACATTCTATACAACTCATTTAAATTTTGCCATTGTTAATAAAAAATTTATTAAAACTATTATTAAAATTAGTTCTGTGACAAGTACATAAGGTATTCACTTGGAACAAACACGGCTTCTAAAACACAACTTTATTACACATTATGTGACAACTTTGATATGGTTTAGGACCTTTATAGTGTCAAGAGTCTTGTAATTTAATTAACGTCTCCTAGTATTTTTAACAAAGACATCCACGGTTCAAATTCACTCTTCCCCAACTATCAAATTATCAATGTGTACACACACACACATATGCACACATTTATCATAAATTGTGATAGGGCCAAACAACAAAATAGTAAATTGTAATTTTCTCTAATTTGAAAAAAGCTTTTTTATAACATTACTTGGGGTGAAAATAGGTTGTGTTAGGCTAGATTTTGTATATTTATAAACCAAACCCGACCTCCTTGGGTTGAGAAATCTCATACTCAACCCAACCCATGATACTCTATAACCAACCCAACTGACTCATAGGGTGGGGATCATTTTATCATGCCCAACAAGGTATCGTTTTTAGCACTTTACGACTGTTCTTCACTTTTTTCTTTCATTCTATCTCGTTATTAATGAAATCATCTCATTAGAGATAAATAAAAATAATAATATCTCCAACCCGCCCATCTCCCACTTCACTCAAGTTTTTCCCACCCAAAAGAAGAAACAAGACGGAGTTCGATCGAGACACCTTGGATCCAACCTCGAATATCACTAGAGGCCGGAGGGAGGTTTCCTTATTTTTCATATTTTCCAACTATTTTTTATTTTTTTGGTTTAAGCCCAAGTTTAAAAGTCCTGTCCCATTTAATAATCAGTTTTACGCTATAATCCTGGCCAAAATGGCCCATTAGCATCAATTGTAGAAATATTTGGCCCAAAAACACTGTTTGCGAAATAATTAGCCATCTACCACTTTTTGGGGTACTCGAGCTTGGTGAGCTCGAGTACTCCTTTTTTTTGTCCACCGTGGCACCTGACCATCAGCAAATGAAATTTAAAAAACTGACAGGTACCCGAGCTCATGAAGCTCGAGTACTGCGTTGGTTCCAACAGCACTTTAACGCACAAAACTTTCAAACACAAAATCTCACTGTGTCTATCAAACTCTCACAAACACCCACTCTCAAGGTTTCTGAAAAAAAAGACCCACTCTCACGCACCCACTCTGAAGGTTTCTCAAGGTTTCTGAAGGTTTCTGACAAACTCTCACAAACACCCACTATCAAACTCTCACAAACACCCACAAAACTCTCACAAACACCCACTCTCAAGGTTTCTCAAGGAAAAAAAAATGGCCCAAATATTTATAATTTTATACCTGATTCCTGATACGGTGAGGTGAGCAGTTGAGACTTGAGAGGGGCGGAGAGCAGAGAATCAGAGGACAAACTGAACAGTGGAGATTTTGTCTAGAGAGAGGCGGAGAGCAGAGACTAGAGAGCAAAGGTAATAATTTTTAGGGTTTTGATTTGTGATTGTTTTGTGGTTAATCTCTTAGACCGGATTTGTAGTTTATCTGGTTGAAATTTGGTCAATGATTTTGTTTAGAACTAATGTACTTCCACTTGGGGGCCTTAGGCAATTGCCTAAGGGAAGGGCCGGCCCTTTAGTAGAAGAATAGGAATGGAAACTGCAAGAGGCAGTTTGTAAGTAAACTCAATAATTGAAAGTATTTGCAGATAAACAAGCTAGCTCCTAAAAGTGTTTGTAATACACTTGTTTTTTTTTTTGGGATTTTTGAAGAATTAAGGATGCCCATTTGCAATTTATAAGTTTCTAGAACTTGGGTACTTACAATAAGCTAGAATTTTAATTTTTAACTTCCAAGTATGTGAACATAAATTAAGTCCATCTGTTTGGTGTTGGGTTGTGTTTGATGAGATGTGCTTCAAGTGGGCTTTCATAAAGGCGGTTAAAAGAAATGCTTTGATGTACATTATGTAATAAGAATGATGAATCTTTGAAATATTTGCATACTTTGGTCAGAGACACTAAAATGCTAGTTTGTGTGTGTGGGGTGTTTAGAGGCTTCTTGGGGAGCTCTAAGTTGACTTGAATATGTGACAGGATTGAAATGGACAGGTTCCGGCAAGAGAAACTACAGAGATATGAGGAATTCGTTGATAAACGCTTGAAACCAGATCTTGTTCACGCTATCGCTGAGCAGTATGAGATTTGTTTTGCCGTGTATTTTGCTTATTCCAGTTGAAATGCCACCTGCACCCTAGTTACAGTAAAACAGTGCTGTTTGGTTGGTGTTTAGACATGTTTAAATGGACAAACTATAAATTTCAGAATACATGAGACTTTCTTATAGGAGATTCTATCTTTTTTCAGGGCACTATATATGCTTTTAATTTGAGTCCTGAATTGAAACTTGACATTCTGACTCTATCACTTGAGTTGGCCTTATTTGATTTATAATGGTCTCAAATTCCTAATCCATATTGTTTGGGTAGCATTTTGTCAATAGGTACGCTGTGACATGAGAACTGGGGTGAAGCACTGAACTTTTAGCAATAACACTTGTAATTTCACTTCTTTTTTTGTTTTTATTTTGCAGGGACAAGGTCTTTGAACAACAAAAAACTTTGTATCCTTTTCATTTTCCTTCAATGTGTGTGTGTGAGACATGTATTGCATGACCTATGCCTACTTGGATTATCTCATCCTCCACCCATTCTTTAAGGTGGAAGGAGACACCATTTGATCAAAGGACCATAGACTCTTTTGATCACATTTCTTGAGAAACATAGATTGCTTCCTATTTCCTTTTGACAAGCTTAGGGTTTGCTTCAGAATCATAATCTTTGTATTTGTGTGGGACCAATTCATCTGGGAACAAAATTTCTACCTTTTGCATTGGACCCCATTTATTGATGCTTGTTTATATCTGCATTTACTTGACACTATGTGCTTATAGCTCAGATTTACGAAAGAACATAGAGAATCTAGAGAAAAATAGTGTAACCAGTCTTAGGACATTGGTCAATCTTGGTTCTGAAGTGTACATGCAAGCTGATGTGTAAGTCTCTAAAATCTCTTCTTTTCTGATGCTTAATGCCAGTGCTTTCATGCTTAAACATGTGATCATGTATGGTGCATGCAATTTTATCCTCCGTGTAAATTTATTTGTCTGCTTCTGTTTAATTATGGTTCTATATAGAGTTCACCTGTTGACCATGATGCCCTAGTTAACCACTAGTTTCCCATGTTTCTCTCTGGAGCTAATTATCACTATCATGGCTTACACGGAAAAAGCATTTACATGTCTTGCAGGGATGGATCACTGAGATGTAGCTTGGGTCCTTTGAATGAATTATATATATATATATATATATATATCTGTGTGTGTGTGTGTGTGTGTGTGTTAAATGTTTGGAGGGCAGACAAAATTTTAAAATGGCAGTCTCTGTTTTGTTGTCCATGATCTCCTACAGCAAATAAAAGAGTTAGTTTTATTTTATTTTATATTTTGGGAAGAAAAGAGGGGGGAAGGAGGGGAGGGAAAGGTTTGTGTTTGCCCTTATTGTATGAGCTTTACATGTTTTTGTGTGACTCTGAACTGAGCTTTGCCCTGAAGTGGCTGTGGCTGTTTTGATTGAGATAGTTGGTTTTCTAGTTATTTTTTCTACTGTTTAATGTCTGATAGCAGGCTCTGTTTTCATTTTTTGGTCCTTTTTCTTTTGTGGGTGGTGTTGGTTTTCTGCATTTTACAGGCCAGACACACAGCGCATATTTGTGGATATTGGACTAGGATTCCACGTGGAGTTCACCTGGTCTGAGGCTTTAAATTTTATATCACAAAGGGAAGAAAGGTTGGCAAGGTATACATTATTTCTGTTATAAGAAGTTATGTGTCATTTTTATGTTGTTTACTCTTATAAAGTATTTATGTGTTTCATTGTTACTCTTTCTCATAGGATAACTAATTTTAGAAGTGACTTATCCAAAAAAAAAATTGGAAGTGATTCATGCACTGTTGGAAATCTATTTGACTGAAGTATATCATTTGCTACTATAAGTGACAGTTTAAACCTACTATTGAAATGCTCTTCTCAAAGCATGTTTTTTCTTATTCTCATATATCAAGTTTCCTTAAACACTACCAAGTTTGATCCTAACACATGCTGCTGGAAAGTTACTGAATGCTTTTTAAAGATGTGAAATCTTGCACAGGTTGCTATATCTGAATATAAAAACCATTTCAATCATCAGTAGAATGTGATATTTACAATCTTCACCAATACCAGTTGTCTGTACTTATCCAAATATCACGATGTCATTAATTACACCAGCTTCTTCTTTACTGTCAGTTCATCTGCCTTGACATGTTTTTGTTTTTTTTAATAGCTTGGTAGTTATATTTAAGCTTCTCTATTATTTTGAGTAAAAAACTTAATGCGATACTTGATTCTACTATGCAGGCAAATAGAGGAATATTTTCGACTAATTGCATCTATTAAAGCCCAGATAAAGCTGGTATGTTTTCTTCATATTTGCTTTTTTCCTTCTTCTAATAATTCTTGAAGATTTGGAATGCTGCTTATGGATCTTCCTATCAGTCCTTAAGCCAGGACATTTTTCTTCTGTGTTCCTGCTCTTTCCTATAAACTATAAATAAAGAGGATGCAATGTTTGTTCAATTTTTATTTAATTTAATTTAATTTTTACAAGAAGTAAGAGAAAGGGATTTAACTCCTGGTTTTTCTTATAAATGAGATAAGGCAATGCCACTGAGTTTCAAGGCTCTTGGCGTTGTTTCAAATTTTGTTAGGTACAAATAGAAGATAACAAATATAGAAGCCAAGATAGAATTTTAAGATAAAATGTGAACCAAGGATAAAAGTGTTAATGATTTTTTGAGTTTAGATTCTTTATGATGAAGACACATTTATGATGAGAAGTTCACTTTTTTTGTTTCAAATGTATGAACAAGTCTCGTCTTTTCATTTTTGTGGGCTCTAAAAACAGATTTTCTCATTTTATTGCATCCAGGTTTATGAAGGGATTCGGGAGTTACTTCAACTTCCAGCAGAGAGATCTGTACAAGGTCCTGTATTTTAACATTCGCTTGTCTTACATGACTTGTACTGCCTTAAGAAGAAAGGAAAAAAAATTGAAGAAACTGAAAACAAAGATTTTTGTCAATGCAAAATATTACATCTGCAGTTTACACGGTTCTTTTTTTGGTGCCACTGGAGGTCTGGAACCTTTGTTTTTTTTGGTACTGACAACTCTTAAATGAACTCTCTCTCTCTCTCTCTCTCTCTCTCTCTCTCTCTATATATATATATATATATATATATTAGTTCTTCTAGGATTACACAATTAGCCTCAACTTTTGTTATAACTATGTTCTTCTATGATTACACAATTAGCCTCAACTTTTGTTATAACTTGCTGAGGTGGTCAATTATGATTGGTGGACAATCACTTACATATACATACCGATAACTTTTTTCTCTACGACTCACAGTTAACTACATCCAAGTTTGGCACAAAAGTTGTGTTAATATAGGGAATAAAACTGTTTTAAAACCTCTTCGGGTATTCATGTGCATGTTATTCCTCCTTCCATCAAATTTAAATTTTGAAATACGGCTTGGAAGAATTTCTTATCTTTAAAGCGATAGGTCGCAAGTTTCGAGAGTCATGGGAATCAGCCTATCTGAAAAAATTGGGGGTGAGTGGGGATAATTTGATAGTCAAAATAATAGGAAAGGGATTTGAACCCTATTCTC
>JAXUIC010000115.1:0-66030 GCA_035136125.1 Quercus rubra
AGGGCATCCTTAGCCCTTAACCCATTGCTGTGTTGTAGGGGAGGTCTCATTAGTTGATAAATGGCAAGGGAAAGGTCCTGAAAATGCTACTTGGGAGAACTTGTACCAGTTGCAGCAATAATTCCCTCACCTTGTGGGCAAGGTGCTTTAATGGGGGAGGTATTGTTAGGCATAATTTTGTATGTGTATAACTGTGTATGATTGGTTGTATGATAGTAGACTGGGTAGTGTAAAAGCTGTGATAGTGCATTAGTAGTATAAGTGCCGAAGTGCCTAAGTGTCCATAAGAGACTTATATATCAGAATTGTAGGGTAGAGTGTCACCGGAAAGATATGAGCCCAGGCCTCCATCTCATCCTTGTCGTACCAGCCCAGATCATAATTGGACTGGCTTTTATTTGTGATAGCATCTCTAGTGACAAGATCATCACTTTCCCTTGCCGAAAAATCCCCCATCGGTGTTTCTGACCTTCTTCCATGATGACTGCCGCTGATATTTGCCTTTATAGAAGATGAGATTTTGATCTTAGCCTTGACTCTTTTCCCAACTAGGAACACTTTCCCATCCGAGTTTGAACTCTGTGAAGATCCTCCATTGCCAAATTCAAAGGAAAAAGGCAGTGATTGATTTACATCACGGATTGACTGGTGAGGTTGCTAGGTAGAGCCAGCGAACTTGCCAGCCGATGGGACATCTCCTTTCCTGTTGCCCATAGCACCATCATCACCCCATCCTTTTCTCCTTGAACTTTCCTCTGCCTCTGGAGCCACACCACGATCAGACCTAGCAGACGATGCCTTTGAGAATTGCACATAGGGATCTAACGTCGTAATTGGGTTTATTTTTTGGGCTTAGGCCCGGGATTTGGTTAACGTTGCGGCCTCCCCTACTGTTGGGCCCAGCTTTTTGTCTTCTTACGAGTATCCAAGGCCCAAATTCATTCTTTCCCTCCCCTTCCACAATTCCCGCCTCATATGAAAGTTGGTTTCCCTCACGTGTGTTCCCATCTTCCGTATCGATGGTATCCACCACCATATGGGCCTTCGGTGGCTGGGCTTTAATCGTGTAAGGACATCCTTCCTTGCGATGGCCTGCTCTCCCGCACGAGAAACATAACAAACGTAGCCCTTCATATTGGATTTTCTTGAATCAAACCCTCCAAAAGAATCTGATTTATCAAAGGCTTGCTAAGATCGATCTAGACACAGATTCTGGCATACTAACCTCTCGCCTCGGATGCTATGTTTGAATTGATCCTCAAAACCGAACCAATGGCATTTCCAATCTCCTTAAGGACATCAAGTTCGTGAGTCTGATCCAAATAGCCACTAAGCTACACGATGCATTAGTCGGTTTAAAATTCGGTTTCCGTTGTCGAAAGGACAGGAAGTGCTCCTCGATAAATTAAGGTCCACCCTTTAGGACGTTGTTGTAATCTTCCACTAGGCCAAACCTCATAAGGAAGTATTCCTTTCCCAGGTCTACACAATCCAGCCTTCCCGCTAGCTTCCAAAGGCTCATTACTCTATTACGAAGAAAAACCTGAGCCATATACATCAAGAAATGTACCACGTTTTATGCCCAGTTAAAGTTCAAAATTGTCTAAAAAAAACTTGGTTTTGATTCCATGCTTCAAACTTAAAATCTTATTACACATATGTTACACAATTAGTACACACTTCTAAAAACAATGTTCTTAGAATTTGATTTCAACCAATAGTGTCAATATGCGTACAAGCGTGGCAGTGTATACAAGGAATATGTAATAATGATGAATAATGCTATCATAAAAAACCTATAATTGATTATAAAAAAAAAAAAAAAAAAAAAAAAACCTATAAATTTTGTCACAACTTGACCACGTAACTAGTGTGAATGATCGAATATGAGGGTTTTGTTGTGATACTAGCATTATTCAACAAAAAGTGTATGAGTATTGTTACTTTTCTTGAAAATGATGTAGTTTAGTCCACTAAGTGTACCATTTCACAATTCCATAGAATGTGCTTTGCAGTTTCACTCGCCATACGGTAGACACTATTTCCCTTGAACTTGACGAGAGTAATGTTACAAGCTTACAAACACCAACTTTTTATAATACTTTTACAAGTTTTTAAGGTGATAAATTTTTTCTGGTTTTCATTTGGATCACACTTGCATCACTTTTTAACTTACCAATAACTATTAACTACTTGCTACATTAGTAGTTTGTAAACAAAATTGTAACTCTAGTATTTTTTTAATCTGAAATTATTTTATTATTTGGTAATTAATGACCTGCTTAATTAGTGGAATTAATGGATAAGATCTATTTCTGTGGTGTGATCCCTTGAGAACAAATGGTGGGAGCAATTCTACATTCCAGCCACTTATTTCCACATCAATTAGGGAGCCCCAATACAATGGGAGGTCCAGCAGTGTTTTAAATTGGAATTTAGGTGTTTAGTTATGTTATACTTATAACTTAAGATAGCAATAATTTAAGTATAATGATAGGGATACAAACTATGTTACAAAAAATTTTACAAACTGCTGATGTGGTGAGTTGTTATTGGTAAATGAAAAAAATGATATGAATGGTAGGCCTAAGTATGAGTTTGGATAGCGGCAAGAGTGGCGTTTTGCGCGTCTACGTTTTTTTGGCTTTAAAACTGAGTCTCACAGTACTATTCACATATTTACAAATTATTTTGTTACAGTATTTTCAGTTTTCAGTAATAAACGGTATCCAAACAGATCCTAAATAAAAACTAATAAAAGGTTAGTCACATCAACATTTTATAAAAATTTCGTGTTCTTTAGGGCCCGTTTGGTAAGTGAGTTTGAGAATTGTTGTTTAGAATTTTTTAGAATTTTTTGAAATATGTGTGGGTAAAAAAGTGTGTTAAAATATGTTAAGTGTGTTTGAAATGTGAAAATTGTTGTCGTAACAAGCTGACCAAAAACGTCCTTAATATCTGAAACTTTTTTGTGCTGACCTGTTCAGCTCCAATTGGTTGAAAATAACATCTAGAAAATAATGAGATTCATCCTCTTCTCTCTTTTGTTTTGGTTGAGCATTGGGAGTCAGAGAGTCTAAAAGCTTCACACGTGTTGATGTATTGGCTGCGGAACCTACATTGTTGTCCTTTCTCAAGCTAATCCCACTCCCAGATAATTTTATTGCAGAGAAAAACGAGAGTCAAGTCAAATAAATAAAAAAATGGACCCCACAATCCACGTATTATGCCTAGCACACGTTCAAAACTGAAAAGCTTGGTTTTGAATGCATTCTTTAAGATCTTATTACACCTATCTTCTTTCGTCAAAAAAAAGAAAAAAACAAAAAGATCTTATTACACTGTTATTTATTATTATTATTTTAGAATGACTTCAAAATAATTAATAGGAATCTTTTTTTATAATAGCTTCACATCTCCAATACAATATTATCATTTTTTTTTTAATCAAGTTGAGCAAAGAGTTTAGCAATAGAAGAATACCAAATGACCAAAAATAGAATGTTCTGGAACTTAAATATGAAGAAAAGATAAAAATTATTTAGTGTACATATAATTAAATATATGAACAGGAGTGAATTGGCACAAATTTCCTAATATTTTATTATAAAAATACAATAATAAATCATACGCGAATGATGGGGAGCTGTACTAGTTATTAGGGGGGCTATGCCCCCACAAAAATTTTAAGAAATTCCTCAAAGTGGGTAAGAATGGAGTTCCCATCAACTTTTAAAGAGCTGAATGCTGACCCCCTCTCCAAGAAAAAAAATTTGTCCTGCACCTATCAACAATATTCCTTCCAAGCTTACTTTTTATTTTATTATCACTCTTTTACTGGTCTTTGCTTCTGAAACCCCCTCGCATGTTACAAAATTTAGGATCTGTTTAGTAGTGCATTTTAGTAATATGTTTTCAGTTTTTAAACAATATTACACGTATTTTTACATATTTTTTTACCCACATATATTTCAAATAAATACAAACAACATTATTCAAACTACTCTACCAAATAGACCCTTACTTTTTGAATTTTCAACCTTCCATTCATAGCTCAAAATTCCCATCTTTACAAGTTATTTGGCTTCCACTCCCATCTTTTTAACTTCTGGTTCATATCTAATACAACTGTATTACAGTTGTGCTATCTAATACAGATGTATTATGGCTGTGCTAGAGTGATACCACAGAATACAACATACAAATTGTAACAAATCCAGGATTATGATAGGATAAAGTTGGTTTCATTTTAAACACTTTTGTATTTCAAATTCTGTATTTGTAACAATTCTACTATAAATGAAATTCCTTGAACCGTGTAAGGTCAAATTGGAAATCAATTCAATTACTCTGCGTTTACATGGTATTAGAGCTACTGTGACTTATGTCTTTTTTTCCTTTAGCTTCTATCACACAAAATCCATTGGCCTATACAGAAGCATCTGCTGGCCCACAACTTTCGGCCCACCCATCACCTATTTTACACCACTATGAACCGATTCCTCCACACATCTCTTCTCCTTCGCCTCCCACATCCTAGTCTAGGGGTGTCAAATGGATGGGTTTGGGGTGGACATAATTGGGTTGGATATATAAAACCCATTCACCCATTAAAATCCATTTAACTAATTGCTTCTAACCCAAACCAAACCCAACCCAATTATAATGGATAAACCCCAACTCACCCAATTATCCAATTATCAAAATTACCAAAATGCTCATAAACACAGTAACAGCTCAGCGACAGGAAAATAGAGGAATAAGATAAGAAACTAAGTGGTCCACCGTTTGGTTGCTGAGAAAATTTAGAAAAATAAGGAATGAATTTTGAAAATTAGATTCCAATTATTTACGAACCGAAAACCAACAAAAAAAGAAAAAAGCCAAATGAAGCAACTTCGACTCAATCAGACCAAATATAGCCAAATGACTTTATTACATACACCAAAATTCAAAAAAGAAGATAGTGAAGAATAGAAACTATCAATTCCTCAACTTTCTCAGCAACCAAACAGATTTTGGATCTGGAAAAAGAAACTGCGAGTGCGAAGCGAAGAAGGGTAAAAAGAAAAAGAAAAAGAAGAAGCCAAACAGTGCTTCGATTCCCAGGGTTTTGCTCGACCCCGAGTCGCCGCTCAATTTCATAGCCTTCGACGATCACATTCAGGTCAAGCTCGTCCTTCTTCTTCCCGTTGATCATCCAATCGTTTCCAGCTTCGATTCTATCTTGAATTTCTCTCAAGGTTTGGAAAATGCTTCCTTCAATGCTTCGAAGCCGCTAGAAATGGACTTTGGTGAGCTCTCTTTTAATGCTTTTGTTAAAGATATTAATGAAATTGGAATGCGTTTGGTTGCCGAGAAGGTTAGGGAAACAGAAATAAGAAAATTAAAGTATAATTTTGTCTGTAAGCTGGATTTTTTTTAAAATTTTTTTTTTTTTTATATAAAATTATATAGGAAGGGCTGGGTTGAATTTGTGTATATTGTTTTTGGGTTAAATGGGCTTCAATGGGTTTTTAGTTAAAATCCAATAATCATTGGGTCTAATTAGGTTGATGCCCATTTAATCCAACTAATAATTGGGTGGGTTTGGGTTGAATTAGAGTGGGTGGGTTTGGACTTACTTTGCCACCCCTACATCCCACACAGATACTACCCTAACCGCATGTGATATTCCTCCCTTACTTCCTACAGCCACCGAAAATCAACCCACTCACCACATGATCACTCACTCTAAGAATATGATTACCAAACTCAAAACATTCATCGACGGCACTGTTAGATATCCTGTTCCAAGTGCTCTTCTCGCTGATGGTGATGTCTCCTTCATTGAGCCTACTTTTTATACCAATGCTGTAAAAGACTCCAATTGGCATGCTTCTCTGAATCTCGAATTCAATGCCTTGCTAAAAATCAAACATGGGTTCTTGTTCCCCCTCACACTGCTCACAATGTCATTAGATGCAAATGGGTGTTTCAGATTAAGCGTCACACCGATGGCTCTATTGAACGCTACAAAGCTTGCTTGGTGGCAAAAGGACTTTATCAATTACCTAGGGTCTATTTTGGAGAGACCTTTAGTCCTGTAATCAAACCCACTACGGTTCGTATAGTCCTCTCCATTGCTATTTCTAGAGGCTAGGTCCTTCGCCAATTTGATGTTCAGGATACCTCTAGGTTTTGCTCACCCGCAATTTCCCGATCATGTTTGCAAGTTGAAGAAAGCTCTCTATGGGTCGAAGTAGTCCCCTCAAGCTTGGTTCTCACAGCTTTCTTCTCGCTTACTTGTCTTGGGTTTCAGCGGTTCGAGGTTTGATTCTTCTTTGTTTATTTATCATAGTGCCAATGTTACTATACATTTTCTCATTTACGTGGATGATCTCATTGTTATTGCCTCTCAACCATCTGCAATTGATGATCTTCTTCACTATTTAAAAACTGATTTTGCTATTAAAGATTTGGGCAATCTCAAATTTTTTCTTGGTGTTGAAGTTCACCCAACTCCACAAGTCTTGTATTATCTCAAAAACGTTATATTGTTGATCTTTTGAGAAAAACAAAGATGTTAGAGGCCAAGCCTATCAACTCCCCTATGGCTCAATCCATAAGTTTATCTGCTTTTGAGGGGGATCCACTTATAGATGTCACTTTGTGTAGAAGCCCCGTTAAGGCTCTGCAGTATTTCTCACTCACTCGTCCTGACATCACCTTCATAGTTAACAGACTCTCCTAGTATATGCATTACCCCAAATCCATCCACTAGCAATCCGTCAAACGCCTCTTGTGTTATCTTAAGCAAACTATTCACTTTGGTTTGTAGCTGCAACGTTCTAAGTTCAATTCCCTTTAAGCCTACACAAATGCAAATTGGGTTGGATGTTGTGATGATCGGTGATCTATTGGAGGTTTCTGTGTCTTTCTGGGTAATAATCTTATTTCCCGGGGATGTAAAAAGCAAAAGATAGTGGCTTGTTCTAGTACAGGGGCCGAATACAAAGCCCTTGCCAATGCTGTAGTAGAGGTTAAATGGTTGCGTGCTTTTCTATTTGAACTTGGAATTCCTATCTCTAGTTCTCTTGTTCTGTGGTGTGACAACATTGGAGCAACCTATCTATCTTCAAATCCAGTATTCCATGCTCGCACTAAGCACGTTGAGATTGATTTTCACTTTGTTCGAGATATGGTTGTTGATGGTTCACTTCTAATTCGTTTTCTATCTATCCCTGATATCTTTACGAATCCTTTATCTTCCTCCAGAATTGCTTTTCTTCAGACCAAGCTCAATGTATCTCCAATATCGTTGAGCTTGCAGGGGCGTGTTAAGGATAATAGCTAGTTCATATCTAATACAGTTGTAATACGGTTGTGCTATCTAAAATACAGATGTATTACGGCTGTGCTAGAGTGATACCACAAAATACAAAATACAAATTGTAACAAATCTAGGATTATGATAAGATAGGATAAAGTTGGTTTCATTTCAAATACCTTTGTATTTCAAATTCTGTATCTGTAACAATTCTACTATAAATGAAAGGCCTTGAATCGTGTAAGGTCAGGCTGGAAATCAATTCAATTACTCTGTGTTTACACATTGATACTCTTTGCTCACATTCTCACTTAGCATTTAATTCCTATTTTTTTTTCTTAAAAATCTTGAGTTATTTAAAGCTCAGCAAATAATGACTTTAAAATCTTGAAAGGTACTAAATTTTTCTTCTTCTTTTTATTCCATTTCTATGTATTTATTTATCCTATTAGTAATATTTTTCTTTTCCTTTAATTTTAACTCAATTGATATTTGATAGGTTTTGTTCAAAATTTCATTTTGGATTTTGTTCAAACAACCAGACATGAAAGTGATATATATATACACACACACACACACACTTTGAGTTGTTCATGAATTGCAAATACGATAGTTTAACCTTAACCCCACAAACAACAATTCCTAATTCCTCCCTTGTGAATGATAGAATGTTTTTGAAGATAACGCATTTTAAGTAAAGTTGTAAATGTTTTAGGAGGGGGATAAGGGGTTCAATAAAGTTGCTAACTTGCTATGAATGAGATCTATATCCACGTGAGGCCGAGGTGAGGGGTAAGCCTTGTTTTTGGCAGATTTGAAATTGTTTGCTGAAACAAATAAAACCCATACTAATAAATAAATCACATAATAAAAATATAAAAATTGCGTAAAAAAAAATAAAATTAAGGTATGCGCTCAATGCCATTAAGAGAAATTTCCTTATCTAAAAGATTACTTCAATGTTCAAACCCATTACGATACAAGAGAATGAAACACAATGTGGATGAGGATCTCCTTCAATTCTACTCTACAAAATTAGTATCAATTCCAAAATGATAACAAAATTTTACATAAATAACTAAATTTCAATTGAATTCCAAATTTAAATGTTGAGTTTTTCCAGCAGTCTCTCCAAATATTTGAACTATTTGGAGATTGAATAATTACATTTGTTTAATTACTTTTTCAAGTATATTTTCCAATAGATCCTCTACCATTTTTCTATTCCATTTAAATATTCAAATATTTGGAGAGTGGACAATTACATTTGTTTAATTACTTTTTCAAATATACTTTCCAATAAACCTTCTACCATTTTTCTACACAAATGCGAAAGTTTCGGGACTTTTATTTCCTTAGCAAGCTCAACAGTCAACTTTATACGGCTATTCCACATAATCCCCGACTTCAAAATAATTAATAGGAATTTTTTTTATAATAGCTTCACATCTCCAATACAATATTATCATTTTTTTTATCAAGTAAAGCAAAGAGTTTAGGATTAGGAATGGAAGAATACCAAATGACCAAAAATAGAATGTTCTGGAACTTTTTTTTTTTTGGAGAAATTTTCAATCTATGGCGTCCGCTCCTGATGATAAAGAGCTAATCATCAAACCAAGACACCAATCAGTTTTTGGTGTAGGCGGGGATTGAACCCCAGATCTTTTATACAACCATCAAAGACTTTATCAGTTGAGTTAACTAGAACCCACGAATGTTCTGGAACTTAAATATGAAGAAAAGATAACAATTATTTAGTGTACATATAATTAATATGTGAACCGGAGTGAATTGACACAAATTTCCTAATATTTTATTATAAAAATACAAAAATAAATCATACGCAAATGATGGGGAGCTACACTAGTTATTAGGGGGCCATGGCCCATATAAAATTTTTAAAAAATTGCTCAAAGTGGGTAAGAATGGAGATCCTATCAACTTTGTAAAGAGCTGACCACCTCTCCAAGAAAAAAAAGTTGCCCTCCACCTGTCCATAGTGTTCCTTTCAAGTTTACATTTTATTTTATTTACGCTATATTACCAGTTTTTGCTTTTGAAACCCCTTCACATTGAGGCAGTATTTGAAACCCCTCACATTGTAGTGGTATATCTTGTACCTGGCATTTATGCTAGGTACCTCACAAAGAGGCGGTCGCACACATTGAGGGGCCCACTTCTTTGTGAGGTATCCGTCATGTCGGGTATAGTCGTAGAGGATATACAAAATCCCTCACATCACATCAGGCCATTGGCTTGTTACAAAATTTACTTTTTCAATTTTCAACCATCCATTTATTGCACAAAATTCTCATCTTTTCAAGTTACTTGCCTTCCACTCCCATCTTTTTAAACTTCCATTGATACTCTTTGCTCACATTCTCACTTAGCCTTTAATTCCTTTTTTCTTAAATGGATCTTGAGTTATTTGGAGCTTAGCAATAATGAAAGGTACTAAATTCTTCTTCTTCTTTTTATTCCATTTTTATGTATTTATTTATCCTATTAATAATATTTTTCTTTTCCTTTAATTTTAACTCAATTGATACTTGATAGGCTTTGTTCAAAATTACATTTTGGATTCTATTCAAACCACCAGATATGAAAGTGATCTGTATATATATGTGTGTGTGAATTGCAAATACAATAGTTTAACCTTAGTCCCACAAACAACAATTCCTAATTCCTTTCTTGTGAATGATTGAATATTTTTAAAGACCATCATAACGCATTTTAAATAAAGTTGTAAATGTTTTAGGAGGGGGATAGGGGGTTCAATAAAGTTGCTAACTTGCTATGAATGAGATCTATATCCACGTGAGGCGAAGGTGAGGGGTAAGCGCCAAAAGCCAACTTGTTTTTGGCAGATTTGAAATTGTTTGCTGAAACAGATAAAAACCCATACTAATAAACAAATCACATAATAAAAATATAAAAATTGTGTAAAAAAATAAATTTAATGTATGCGCTCAATGCCATTAAGAGAAATTTGATTTTCTATAAGTTTACTTCAAAGTTCAAACCTGTTACGATACAAGAGAATGAAACACAAAATGTGAATGAGGATCTCCTCCAATTCTACTCTACAAAATTAGTATCAATTCCAAAATAATAACAAAATTTTACATAAGCACACCTATTTGATTTTTTCCTCTTTATCCCTACAATCTTGATGAGAATATGCCAATTGCTCCCAACACATGGATGCACAAAGTTGTGATTGAACCTTTGTTTGTTGGGGTGTTGTGCCTTTGAGAGATTGGTCTGGTACTTGTAAGATAAATTTTGTGTAATTAGAATTACTTCTATGGGTTAGGCTGTTTAACTTCATGAATAACCATGTTTTTGTGATTCCAAATAGTCCACAGAGTGGTGAAGATGTCTTGGAGGTATCTCATTGAAGCACTATCCTTCCTCTTATGTCTGACTAATAATTTCCCAATCCAGGTCTGGACAGAGATGTTTAGCAGCTCAGAGGTGTGAATTGCCATGAGCAAAGGAGAATAAAAGAAACTGATGTGAGGTGGACTCCTCGTTAGAGTTGCAAAGAAGGCATGTACTGGGGGTGGGGTGTATATTTGTGTTAAACTCCCTAGTGAAGACTTGAACCACGACTCTTATCCTCCGTACCCCACAAGCACTTATACTTGTGGAGTGACTATCGCACCAAGGGTGCATGGTGATAGATTATTATTATTATTTACTAACTTATATATACTCCTTTCTATTTTTTTGAAAAAAAAAAAAAAATTGTCTAATTGTAAAGACCACACAATTACACTTAAAAAAAATACCAAAAGATTAACTCAACAATTTATTACTCTTAACCTCTAATATTTTATTTACTCATTTTTATTCATATGAGAGAGAGAGAGAGAGAGAGAGAGAGAGAGAGAGAGAGAGAGAGATCTTGAAACATGTCGAAAATTTATGTTTTTTTTTTTTTTTTTTTCACATTTTTTCATTTTGATAAAAAAAATAATAATTCCATTATGAGTTGAACTTTAAGAACCAATTTTTATTTTTTAATACAAGATAGAAATTCTACTTTAACCTAATCCAAGTGTATAAGTGTGTAAAACTCCCTCCTGAAAACTTGAACCACGACCATTATCCTCCATACCCCACAAACACTTATATTTGTGAAGTGACCATTGCACCAAGAGTGTGCGGTGGTTATAACCAAAAACTTTTAATAATGTGAAAACACCAAATTTTCATATGGATTCATTATTGGTATCACTTTTATTGTACTCCATCTCTCTAACTAAAAAAAAAAAGTGAAAATAAAATAACTTACAAAAATTTTCCTTTCAATTTGGTTGCTTACCTTTAAAAGGATATTTGTCCTTACCAACAGGACTAAAATTTAATCTTTCATATATCCAGTTGCATTTTTAATTTTACTCCTAATTATACAAATCAATATTTAATGATATCATTGTTTATGTGATTCTATAGCACTATGAGATTGTTCCTAACTTTTATTTATTATTCGGGGTATTATATGTTATATTAAAATTTATTTATTCACTAAAAAGTCTAAAATATTTCCAACAAAATTTAGATTTGGATAGGGTTCTGCAATTTGGCGTTACCATCATTTTATGATAATCTTATTTTTAGTAAAGCATCACAAAACAAAGCCGTTAGATTTGGGTGGTCGTGTTTGACTTCAATGGCCAGTTCATATTGGCTAGATACAATTTTGCACGAAAGGTAAATGACAAGAGTCAGTGGAGACTATGAATCATGCCAAGTGCCAAAACTGTTCCCCAAGCAACCACCGCCCTTTGTTACCTAATTGGAATCAAAATCAGCATTATATATATATATTCAGCTTCTAATGAAGCTTCCTCCTCCAATCAACAAGCCAGAAGAACTGAGTCCAACCCATATCTTAGTTCACCAAGATTCCCAAGAGACCCCTATGATCTTGCGGAAGATTGATATTTTTTGGAAAAACTGCGCTCACGAAAGTTAAAGATGAACAATACCGTCGACAAGTCAAGATAAAAACAGTGCTACTATTCAAAATAGTACTCGATAAGTTACTATTCAAGAATAATTTGTAATTAACATCAAATCTGCTCTCAGTATATGCAGTAAAAAAATTTAGTCAATTAAAGTATTTCTCTACAGTTAAAAAAAAAAAAAAATTGTTTTGATTCAAAACAGTTCAGAAGTTAGGAATCCCTAGCACCTTTGGTGTAGAAGCCTGAACTGGCCATAGTCTCTCCAAACTCTATGAGCTATCTGAGGTCCTCCAATATAAAAAAATTTATACTTGATATTCCCAATAATAGACACCCACGAATTCATCGAAGCCCACTGCAATATTCACTCACCAATACCCACAACAAAGAAAATCAAATCAATGGTTATTGAATTAAACAAAATTGAAAATACCAACCCACCAGTCATAGTCGCTCATCGTCGTCGTCGCACATCGTTATCGTCGCACATCGTCGTCGCACAGGTATTTCTCTCTCTTTTTCTCTCTGACTCTCTCTTTCAGTCTCTCTCTTTCTTTATCTCAAATCTGAAATGAAATAAATGAGTTATGAGTCTCTCTCTCTCTCTCTATTAACTTTATCTAAACTGTGATTGGTTGAAGCACTCAGTGAAGCTTTAACTTTATTAATTTTTTGACTTTTTGAATTTGGCATTTTGGCTTTATCTTATAATTCTTATCCGTTGGTTGGTGTTTGTTGGTATTGGCGTTGATGAGATATTAATTGTCTTTTAGTGTAATATTATTGTGATTGGTGAAATTGTGATTGTGAAATTTTCTGATTAGCAGCTGGCATTTGTGATTGGGGGCGTTATACAGGCTAGGGGGTGGATGGGTTGATGGGCACATGAGGCCGAGTAATTAGGTAAAGCAGTGTAATGTGCACATCAGCAAATGGGATGTGTAATGTGCACATGACGGGCTCTTTTAGTGTAATGTGTAACTAATAAACAATAATTTAATTAATCAATAATTAATTGGAAAAAACAATTAATAAACAATAATTAATAATTAATTAACTAATACATTATAAAAGACAAACAAATTAAATTATGTTAGGCTAAACAACAATTAATAATTTTATAATTAATGAAACAATAATATCACAAATTATAATTTATAAAAGACAAACAAATTAATGAAATAACTCAACAACAATAATTAATAATTTTAATAATATTTCAAATAAACTTATACTTTATTATTTATTCTTTTGCTAGAATTATGGATAAATACTTGATAAGAAAACCATGTACCCAAGATTCATCTCTTGTGCAAGATTCATCTTCATCTTCTAAGCGAATTCTTGTTGACTTTAACTTAGAAAATCTTTCTTTAGATCCTGGGTTACGAGAAAAGATATCATCTTATCATCCTAATAATCATGATGAAATAAGAAGATATTATTTAACAAAATGCCTTTATTAACCTCCTTATGATTACGTTGTATCATATTTTTTTGGAAAGTCCCGTCGATTTAGATCTGAATGGTATGTAAATAGAAATTGATTGGAATATAGTATAGACAAGGATGCAGCATTTTGTTTTTATTGCTACCTATTTGGGCAAGATGTTGGTAAGCAAGGAGGAGGTGAGACTGTTGTTGTTGTCAATATATAAAATTTTCTTTTTATTAGATCGTGTAATATATGCTTGTTGAGGAACACACTGAAAAAAATTCCTGAAGTCGCCACTATGTGTACCATCTGGCAATCCCACAGAATGTACTTTGTAGTTTCATTAGCTATATGGTAGGCACTATTTACCTTGAATTTGACGATATAATCACGAACTTTTTTATAATATTTTTTCAAACTGTTAAAGTGATAAATTCATACAAATTTTTATCTGGCTCATCCCTTATTTCGCTTTTTAACTTATCAATGACTATTAACTACTAACTACATTAGCAATTTGTAAATATTCCAATCTGAAATTATTTTGGGCCTGTTTGGTGAGTGAGTTCAAACTCACATTTTTACATTTTAAACAATATTACACACATTTCCACACACTTTTTCACCCACACATATTTCAAAAAACTCTAAACAATAATTTTCAAACTACTCTATCAAACACCTCTTTTATCATTTGGTAATTTATGACCTGCTTTTTCTTTTAAAAAATAATTATAATAATGGGTCATGCTAACGAATGTCCTAAGAATACTCGTTAATAATTTATTTTAGGAAACTTTTGATACCATTTTTATGAAAAATGAAAAAAATTGTCAAAATATTAATTACTTTTTTTTTTTCATTTCCCATTTAAACTTTATTTCTCATAATAATAATAATTGCACTGCTTTTCTCTTTTCTTGACGAAAGAAGGTAGCACTGCTTTTCTCTTAATCCTTGATAGGTATATCATGCCAGTTCAGCAGTTGACCACAAAACCAAATGTTAAAAGTTAGTAAGAAAGGCTCAATTCTTTTTGTTTCTAGAAGGGTGTGAACTACATGGCTCAACTCGACACTCAACTATACATGGCTTTTCCACGCTTTGTTGTCTTCCTAGGTAAAGTAGATATTACCCACGCTGTGCGCTACGCTATCTTCAAAATAATTTATAGGGATTTTTTTATATATAAAATAATAATAATATTGATAGCGTTACATCTCCAATACAAATGTAATTAGAATCGAGCAAGCCAAAGAGTTTAGTGAGAGAGAGTTCTTAACAGTAGAAAAATACCAACAGACCAAAAACACAATGCTCTGGAACTTAAATTAAATACGAAGCGAAGATAACAATTATAACTTAGTGCACATATAATAACAAGGCTTTCTTAACACATGCTCTTAGGGTATACATTAATAAAACATTTTAGAAAAGTTTTTATAGGAAATTGAAAAAGTTGACAAATTTTTTGTAAGCTTTTTCAATTTTTCATAAAAGCTTTCTTAAAATATATAGTTAATGTGTCTTAAGAGTATACATTAACCTTACCCATAATAATATATGTACCTAGAGTGAAGTGGCACAAATTTCCAAATATTTTATTATAAAAAATAAATAAGTCATTTGAATGATGCGAGCGGAACTAAATTAGTAGCTCCCACAAAATTTTTCAAAAATTGCTCAAAATAGGTAAAAATGGAGATCCTATCAGCTTATGTAAAGAGCTAGCCATTCCAAGACAAAAAATTTAGACGCCCCACTTGTCCACATGTTCCTCTCAAGCTTAATTTTTTTTTTTTTTTTTTTTTTTTTTTTTCACTCTTTTACTAAATTTTGCCATTGAAACCCCCACACATCAGACCATTGGCTTGCTTTAAAAAAAATTTACATTTTAACTTTTAACCTTTCATTTGTAGCTCAAAATTCTCATCCTTTCAAGTTACTTGCCTTTTACTCTCGACCTTTTCAAGCGCCCATCAATACTCTTTGCTCACATTCTCACTTAGCATTCAACTCCTCTATTTTTCTTAAACAGAGTCTTGAGTTATTTGAAGCTTAGCAATAAAGAATTTAAAATCTTGAAATGTTCTATATTCTTCTCCATTTTTTTTCCCATTTCTATGTATTTATTATCTTAAGAGTTATAATTTTATTTTCCTTTAATTTCAATTCAATTGATATTTGATAAGCTTTTTTCAAAATTTCATTTTGGCTTCTATTTAAACGACCGATACAAAAGTGATTATTATTATTATTATTATTATCTATAGTTTCATACATTGTTTTAAAAATCAAACCAGATCGGCCAATTCAACCAGGAATCGAGTACCAGTCTAATCCGATAAAACCACTTAGAACTGGCCAAAAACCGGTAAAAACTGGAAATTGAGAGCAAAACTGGTTCATTGACTAGTTTGGTTTTTAAAACCATGGTTTCATATTGGCTTAAATGATTTTGTTATTTTTAATTTCTATTAATATTATGTCTTCGTGTAGATCTAATCTAGTTTTGCTATATTCATATATTTAATTTCTTGAGTGTTATGGACTTATAGTTGTTCAAAGGAATAAGAGAAACTTAAGGCAAAAAAATGACCTTAAAATACTCAATGGGTCATTTAGTTTTATTATGTATTAATAAGAATTACATTAATAAATGTAACATTGAGTTTTTTACAAATTTTTTTTTTTTTTGGGTTGAAAGGGGGTAAACTGCCTTAATATAAACTAGCCATAAAAGGTGAAGTATTGGTAGTAAGCCTTAAGGAATGTAAGAAAAGCTTTGCAAATTGAAAATATGATAGTTTAACCTTGACCTTCCAATGTTTCTCAAAAAAAAAAAAAAAAAAAAAAAAAAAAACCTTGACCCTCCAAACATCAATTCCTGGTCCAGCCCCTCTGAATGATAGAGAATTTTTAAAGACAGTCATAATACCTTTAAAATAAAGTTGTATATGTTTAAGGCGGGTAGAGGGGGCTCGATATTGTTTCTATGAATGAGATCTTCATCGACACGAGGCCAAGGTGAGGGGTATAAGCGCCAAAAGCCAACTTATTTTGGCAAATTTGAAATTGTTTGCTGAAACAAATGAAACCCATACTATAAATAAATCACATATTAAAATATAAAATTGTGTAAAAATATAAATTAATGCATGTGCTCAATGCCATTAAGACAAATTTGCTTTTCTAAAAGTTTACTTCAAACCCATCACGATACAAAAGAATGAAATTTGCTCTTCCAATTCTACTGTACAAAATTAGTTTCAAATCCAAAATGATAACAAAATTTTACATAAATAACTAAATTCCAATAAAATTCAAAATCATAAACAATAAAAAACATGTGCACACTCAATAAAACCTTTCTTATAGTCATACATGTCATTCTAGGGCTTAACTTCCATTTCGATATATATATATATATATATATATACACACGCGCGCGCGTGCAAATATTAAAGTTGGTACTTTTTTGTAAGAATTGTACTTGTCTTAATAACAAAAATTCTTCCTACATCAGAATTTTTTTTTCCGGATGATTTTGAAAACTGCTGTTATAGGAGACATACAATAGCGCTTTTAAAAACTACCCTTATAGGTTAACTCCCCCCACCACATAAATGAGCAAAAGAGATACGTCTCTTTCCCAAGCCTTTACGATAGCAGGAGGAAGGGATACACAGTTCCAATAATATGAGATATTTGAGTACAAAATACACTTGCTTAGTTTATAAGCTACCGAGTTACCATCCTTTTTAATCCAACAAAAACAACAGCAAATAAAAGAATTAGCCAATATTGATGTATCATTCAATAGAGGCTAAATTTCCCAACATGCCTCCAAAATTTTTTTTTAAGGCATCAACATAGATCTTAGAATCAACCTTAACAATTATACTTTGAATCTTTTCATCTCTGGCCAGCTGCAAAGCCCAAACTATGGCAGTAACTTTAGCAAAACTATGACTACATGCCACAATTAAAAGCACTGTATTATCAAAAAAAGGTTGATAACTTTACCTACTTTTTTTATAATTAAAAAAAAAACACGTATATATACCAAACACAAATTTTTTTTTTTTTTCACATTTAAAAATATTTTATTAGAAACTTGGTACCAAACACATTTTTTGCATTATGAGTACTTTAAACACCTATTTTCATAACATTTTTTAAACCATAATTTTCACATCATTTTAAATAATAATACTTGAACACCACTACTAAATAGGCCTTTAAAATATCTATATTTCCATCCCGATGAGCTACCACAACTATAGAAAGCCTTCTCATTTGAACACCTTGCATCAGGGGTCCAGCCACCTTGCTCCTTGGGAGAAACTGCGTCCCTCCCCCCCCCCCCCCCCCCAAACAAAAAAAAATTTATTCAGAAGACATAAACTTAGTCTAGCACGTAAGGCTTTTTCTCAAATAAAATAGTTGGGCCCTCCAGTTGTCCAAAAACTTGTAATTAATCTAATAGAAAATGACCCACTTTCTCTAAATAGCATAAATGTCAGCCTATTTCAAAACAAAACTTTACATTTTTCTCTTCATTTTCATTCTCAAGATACATGACTTTTGCTTTTTCTCCTCAAAATTGCTGTCAACCCCATTGTTTAACTGTTATTAACAAAACAAAGCTCATCTCAACACAACCATATAAAGCTATAAACCCCATTTTTCATCTCTTTGCTACTAAAACAGTATAGTGAACTTGCAAGTGTGCGTACGTGGGGTTGTGTTAGGTGGATAATTCATTAAAATATAAAAAATATTAATAATATGAATGATGAGGTGGATGTTGCTTACAATATATGGGTCACATTTTTTTATGATCAGCAAAAGTAATATGGAAAATATATGGGTCACATTTTTTAAGCAATAATTTTTTTGTACAGATAAAAATTTTACTTATTATTAATTAAAATTAATAAAATAACATCTTATAAAAATTAACACATCATATATATAAACTTTTATTATTTTTCTTTGTTATTATATATAATATTGTTGGGTGGAAACAATAATGGAAAAGAGAGAGGAAGAGAGTGATGACAAGAAGGATTAAAAAAAGAAGAAAAAGAAGAAAAAGAAGAAGAAGAGTGAGATGTATTTGGTAGTAATATGCGAACACCGCAAAGACGTAAAAACAGAGAGAAGAAAAGAGATAAAGAATTGTGTGGTTCTTGATTGAAGATGATAAAGAAATGGCTGGATGGGTAATGAGAATTATTAATAATGTGGGTTGTTTTCTTAAAGTCATTTGGCAGAACCTAACATCAAGTTTTTAGCTGTTTTTTCTCTTTATTTGGGAGATCAATTTATGGTGGGCCCAAAGAGAAAATGTGAGACTCCACCAAAATATCGTTCCTCTCTTTCAGCCAAAAAAAAAAAAATCCTTCCTCTCTTTTCTCCTTACCAAACAACTCCAAAAATTATTTTTTCTTCACTATTTTCTATCCCTGTTATTTCTCCCTTCAACGAAAATCAACGTAAATCTCATTTGCTTTCTTCTTTTTTTATCTTTTTTTTTTTAGGAGAGTAAATCTCATTTGCTGAGCGTCGAATTTATATTTCTTTCCCGTAATACAAAATTTTCAAAGAATTACATTTGAGAGGGAGAAAGAGAGAGACGCTAAAAAATTCACGTTGAATTGACAACACACTCCAAATTGACAACATGTCCTTTTATCCTTTCTTTCTTCAAATGTCTCACTCATACCCCATTTCCTTATCTTTTCCCAATAACACATGCTCCACCTCCTTTTCTCTTCTCTTTCTTCAAATTTTGGAAAAGAAACAAGCAAAGAAAAGAATAAAGAACAAAGATTCAATATTTAGATATCTCTCATTATCTCCTTATCATTACCACTCACCAACTTACACTTCTTTCTCTTTTTCTGGAAAATCTCCATGACATTTTATTCTTTTCAATGTTAATTTTTTTAGGAGCAATATTAATTTTTTTAATCACAGCAAACTAATGTTAAGACACTAATATTTATATATTTATATGTTTATTTTTTCCCTTTTTCCTTATAGTAAGGTATTTTGTAAAATTTAATTGCGGATGGAGACAAAAGATCTGTTGATTGGAAGATAAGATTCTTCACAAGATAATTACTTTTGCTATCATCGTAACCTTGAGTTGTTTGGGGTGGTCTAGGAGACTTCAATGTCCAACTTCAAATGACTAGATTTGCACAAAAGGGAAATGGAGATCCACTCAAAAGTGGAGATTGTGAATCATAGCACTACATGTCATTTGTGTACTGTTTTTTTTTATAGGACCTAGTAGTATTATTGTACTATCATTGGAGATGGTTGAATTAATGATCATGAACTCACTCCTAAAAATTTAGAAGGCAGAAGTCTTAAAATTCGAATCCCACAATATGAAACTAATTCAATTGAGTAAAGTATTATTATAATCGCGCTGAAATAAAATAGAGTAAATTCAAGTAGCTTTCCTCTATTTATTTTTTGTTCATCAAAAAGATAAAAGAAGTAGTAGAATGGTATCGCTAGATCTGCATAAACATTAAAAACACACATTTTGGGGAAGGCATGAGCATGAAGTAATAAAACGTGGTTTGTCTTTGCCAGTTTAAAGACTTAAAAGTACAGAACAAAGTGTGGGGTAGCCGCAGTTGATTAGCGTCTACAAGCTTGACACGCGTTAATGTGGGGGACAATTCACAAACTATCTGACTAGACTGGATATGATCCGACAGACTAGATAGCTTTGGAGAATAAATAGTTAAGAGAGAATCTAGTATCAACATTGTTTTCCTCAACAGGGACAGTTTAAGTCTTTTTTCGTGTCATCCCCTGGTGGGAACAAATGTCAAATGGTGGAGCAATTCTACATTTCTAGCAACTTCTTGTTACAACATCAAATTCATCAATTAAGGTGCTCACACTGGTATTAAAAAAATAAAAATTTAAGAGAGAGAGAAAAAAAAAAAAAAAAAAGAGTTTAAGATGTGAGATGTATAATTATAAAATGATATAGTAAAATATGATATTTTTTTTATAAATCTCTAAGAAGTCTAGAAAATTCAAATCCAATGAGCCCATGATATCTCAAAATCTAAAACCAACCAATTTTAGATTCATCAACTGACAAAAATCCATCCATATATGTACAATTCAGCAATTGACCAAAAGATGATCTTAAAGTTGTACCTTTTTTCCCCCCCTTTTTTGATAATATGCAAATCTTAAAGTTGTACTTGTCTTTACAACTTTCACAATCATATATAATAACAGTATCATAACATATAAACTCATCTTGAAAAAAAAAAGGATAAAATTTAGTTACAAAATTAGTTGTAACTTAAGGTTATAAATTTACTCAATAAAATAAATATTATTACATGTTTTGAAAATTTAACCGTTGAGTTACATATTTTTTATGCTCTTAATACATATGTTAGATTTTGTATCAGTCGATATTATTTACTATATAATTTATAAGCTTAAATTTTATGTATAATTTTAAACTACAAATATTTGCAACTTAAATAATCTATAGATGACATAGTTATTAATATTTAATTTTTTAGAAATATTACAAGTATGAAGGATATAAGAAAAAAATGTAATTCAATAGTTGATTTGTCAAAATTTATCTTTAATAAAAACATAATGAATAAGATTGGATTTTGTAACTGAACTTTGTAGAAAAAAAAAATACATATTTTCATCGGATTTCATCACGCTGGACCCGGAGGTATTGAAACTCTATCTAACTTTTGTTTTGTTTTGATTTTTTGTTTTTTTTTTTTGTTTTTTTTCCCGAATATATATAATATCTATTTAGTTATTTGTTGGACGGGACCATAGCCTATTTATAATCATTTGTGAACTTTTTGAGCACAAGTCAATTTTAATGAACCAACCACGCTCTCTCTCTCTCTCTCTCTCTCTAAAAAAGCACTTCTAAGCAACCCAAAGTTGTCATCGTATTCTGTCAAAAAAAGTTGTCATCGTATAAAAGGCATCGGATCAAGCTCATAATTAATCATTAGAGATAATCCCCACTTCCAAAGGATAATTCAATTGGTAATTATAAATTACACTAGCAGCGAGGGCACAAAGCGCAAACAAATCCTCAACTTAATTAGACAAGAAAAAATAAGCCTCATTAGCTATTATACTACAACAGAAACAATAATGGGATCACCCAAACAACATAACACCTTGTTCTAAATGGTATTCTTAATCATAGTTTTCGTTGCTAATCTGTCTCTTTATTTACTTCACTTCCCACTTTATCATTTCGAACCACTTTCATTTTTTATCCCTCCAAACAAGATAAATGGTTAGCCTCTCAAGTCAACATACTTGTTGATACTTAGGAATAACAACTTTCACCATTGTTTGCATGTTGAAAGCCTTTACAATGTTGGTTTTTGATAATAGAATGCATGCATTAACTTATAAGCCTTTACAATGCAGGGGGTTTTGTTTTGTTGGTGATAGGTCTTTTGGACATGTCACCCGAATTTGCAATCCACACAACCAACAGTTGTTGGCTTAAAAGTTTAGATCATTCCTATATCCATTTGGAAACTAGTTGGAATCTTGCCTATGAATTCGTTGTTACTCAAATCCAAAATAGTTAGTTCTTGCAACTTTGCTAGTGATTGTGGAATTGAGCCTAATAAATTGTTGTGTGACAAGTTTAAACTCTATATTTTTTAGATCACCAAGAATTGATGGTACCCTCCCATAAAGTTTGTTATGTGAGACGATGAGAAGTTTCAAAAGCCTTCAAACTTCTTAATGAAGCTGACATTTCACCAAAAATTTAACTTATTGACAAATCTAACAAAAATGCTAGTACTTACTAAAAATATGTTTTTGATCAATACTATAACTCATGGACTCCAAAATTAGTACATTGTGAAAATCTCTATTTTGAATTCCATAATTAGGTTACAGAAACAGCTTTTGGTCAAGAAAGATCCGGGTTGGGACTTGGTAATTGGTACGGTGAAATATTTGCTAAGTAATTCAAGTAATATGCAATTAATGACTTAGCCAACTTTTGGAAACGAATGCTGCTTTGGTTTGTTGTTGACTTCTTGTCCAATCTCTATTGAAAGTTAGGTCTTTTTGTTTTGTACTTTATTTACTTTGGAAAGCAAAGGTGAAGCTAAGTTTACTTCAAACTTACAATGATATAAAAGGTAGTTCCGGATTAGCAGAAGGTAACCTAAATTTAGGAAATGACGAAGTATATGATTGCTTTTAAGCTGATAGATATGTATATGATTAAATGTAGTAGTGTTTGTGCTTTAAGTGCGTATAATGGGTGGAGATATAGGAACTGTTGATAAAGAGCCTGGTGACAGAGGCACTCAGCTTTAACATCAACCTCAAGCTTAGCAAACGCAAACGCTGAAGGGGAATTCCCTAGAATGGACAGAGATTGTCTCCAAACAGATTTCAATCTTTTACATTACTTCCGAGACCCTTCACATAACCCAAAGGGATATCGTTTTATAGCAGGCGATCAACTCACCAAAATCAGATGGATATCATGGGGTACTTCTCATAGGGGCTCCTAAACCAGATGGATCTCTTGTGGTTTTTCTTATAGCAGGCAATCAACAGAGGAAAATCAACAATCAAACTGACAGCGTGCCTGTAAAATCCACTCAGAAAAAAATCTTCATTTAAATGTCTAAGATAAATAAGACACCAATTCATTGTGAGAGGGATGTTTAATGCATATGTAAGATGTACCATCTCTCAAAAAGAAAAGAAAAAGAAAAAACATCGCCATTACCTCTACCGCTACTTAATGTACTGAGAAAGCCACTGGAAACCGTCTAGATACTCTTCTTTGTGTAATGCTTGAGCCACAAAAAACCTCAAGGGGACGGGCATTTGTGTCTGCCAGCTCTATGCTGACATTGGGCAATCTGAGGGAGTAACGCAATCTCTCTTTTAATTGAAAAAGAGTTACAGTAGATGTTAACTTTATGGTGACATAGGGCAAACTGAGGAAGTAACACAATCTCTCTTTTAATTGAGAAAGAGCTCCAGTAGATGTTACGCCAAAAATAAGGAATGGAACTTTCACAAAGGCTTCATCAAAGAGTAGAGCATTCAGTTCTTCTCTTGGACCCCGAAAATGATCCCAGAGTTGAGCATTCAGCTCTTCTCCTGGCCCCAAAAGTTCCTCCTGAGTTAGCGCATCAGCATTCACAATGTACACAACTGCGTCCATCTACAGAACAAAGATTGAAATGTAATTAGCACAAATGCATACTTAACAAGGAAAGATAGCATGGTGGACTGGAGCAACACGCATTGACAAGCATAACTCAAAACATTTTCCACTTTGTTAGATAATCAGGCAGCAATTTGCCAAATTCCCAATCCAAAATCTCAAGAGATATAAATGGTATATAAACTACAAGACAAAGGCTAAACAAGAAAGTATAATCTGTCATATAAGAAGTAAATGATGTACTAGTAAAACGACAAAGAGAATGAATTATGTATGTTGAGACACTATTAGCAGACCTTCTAAAACAAAATGTGCTATAACCGAACTCCCATGATCAATGTTTTCCTCCCGTAAATCAAATATAAACACGGAAATGTTTGCATGGGAATACAAATACAATCATGTATGTCATGTTCTCTATTAGTCAACATTGAATAAAAAAAATAGACTCTGTGTTAAAAAATAAGAAAGGACTAAGACATAAAGGATAGCACAAAACTAAAACAGAGTAAATTGATAAGACAGCCTGGTCTAACTGCACGACCCACTAGATCTAGACAACCCCAAAACATGCAAGCTTTCTCAAGAATGAAAAAGAAATTTGAATTTCAATCACATGTCATAGTATTGCACAAATCATTAACTATATACTCTCATCAAAGATAATTGATAGATTTTGACATCTACCTTGGCATTATAGTCACTCCAAGCTCTGTGAGCAATCCTATGTTCTCCCAAATCAAAAAATTTAAACTTGATTTCGCCATTACTAAACTCCCATGATGTCGAGTACTCAGATGACACCTGCAATATTCACTCATCAACACCGACAACAAAGAAAATCAAGTGTCTTCTCAAAAAAGAAAAGAAAAGGAAAAAAAAGAAAAGAAAAGAGTACTTCATCTGAGAGGTTGGAAATCACAGCCTTTTTACAGTCCGTATTCTGGCCCAAGAACAAGATATTGGCCTCCTTCGAATTTGGTTGAGAGAGATTAAAGACACCCAGCTGGATTATATAGTAAAAGAAACATTGAAATTAATAACAAAGCTTTAGGATTGAGCAAATAGCTTAAGAAATCAAGGAGACAGAGAGAGAGAGAGACCTGATTGATGGAGAAATGATAGATTCGATTCAGCATCTTTTGAACCCCGCTGAGAAAACCCATGTCCTTCATCTTCATCTTCCTTTTCTTTGCTTCTACTGTGTGTGTTCAGTTTGTGTGTTCTTTTGGAGACGGTTGTGCTTTGTGTTCTATTTAACGACTGAAACATGTTTGTGTTGACATGTTCAGCTCCAATTGGTTGAAAATAACGTAATAAAATTCATTCTCTTCTCTCTTTTGTTTCGGTCGGTAGGTGTTGGCTCCAAAGGCCGGATACTCTTTTTTTTTTTTTTTTTTTCAAATGACGTGAGTCAAGTCAAATCAATCAAAACATGGACCCCACAAATGTTATTAAACACTTTTTTTTTTTTTGAGAAACAATGTTATTAAACACTTGATGCATGTAGTCCCTACTATTATTTATTTTTGGTACATTACGTTTTCGATCCATATTTCATACTTTATATTTTAATTTTCTAACTTTTCAATTGTGTCAATTTGGTCCATAATATTTCAGTATTGTATCAATTTAGTTTCTGTAGTTATCTTTTAGATGAAAATTGATGACGTTTCTAATGGCCAAAATAAATAAATTAGTTTCTGTTGATGTGAAAATAAACTAAAATTTTATTTTAACCGTTTGTCATGTAAGCAATTTTCATCTAATATATAATGGCAGAGACTAAATTGACATGATACTAAAAGGTTATAGACCAAATTGACACAATTGAAAGGTTAAGGACCAAATTAAAATATATTGTAAATATGAGGGACTAAATATATAGTTTACCCTTAATTTTTAGATAAAATACTATTTTGATCTCTAAATTTTATTAATTTTTTTTATCCTTAAACTTTAAGAAATTTATTTTTCGTCCCTAAACTATTGAAAAGTTCATCTTTCATCCCTAAACTCTCAAAAATTTTTTATTTATATTCTTAAACTTTACTAAAAGTTTGATTTTCATCCCTAAACTATTAAAAAAAAAAAATCCTTTTTTCATCCCTATTTTTGTCTCTAAAATATTTATATAAAAAAGAACTTTTTATAAAGTTTAGGGATGAAAAAAGAACTTTTTAAAGTTTAAGGATGAAATTTTTTTTTTTGTTAAAGTTTAGGGACCAAAATAATATTTTATCCTTAATTTTTTGTTTGAAATGGTGTAATTCAGTCCACCATGTTTGTAGTTTGTACCATCTTGCAATTCTATATAAAAAAATTATTTTGAAAATTTTTCCCAAAAAAAAAACCAAAACAATTGAAAAAAGAAAGGGTGTAGTACGAACACAAAAAAAAAAAAAAAAAAAAAAAAAAAAAAAAAAAAAAAAAAAAAAAGGAAGAAGAAGAAGAAGAAGAAGAAGAAGAAGGAAGAAGAAAGGAAAACAAAGGAAGAGAAGACAAGGAGTCAAGGACCAGACTCTCACTAGCACGCAACTTTCCATAATAAAAAAAAAAAAAAAAAAAAAAAAAAAAAAAAAAAGGGGAAAAAGCCCACATATAAGACTTTAACTTGGCGAAGGTAAATATGTAATTTAAGAGCTAAGCCCCCCTTTTCTCTCTTTTCTTTCAAGTGATAAAAATTTGTGGACCTGGGTGGATTTTTTTCCTAATGTTTTCCATCTTTTGTGTTTTCTCTCCTGAACCAAACAAGGGAAAAAAATCATTTTCTCTATGTTTTTCTCTCTTCATTTTCCATCTGTCCTATTTTCACTCCAACCAAATGGATCCTTAGCGTTTAATTCCTATATTTTTCTTAAATGGATATTGAGTTATAAGCTTAGCAATAATGACTTTAAAATTCTTGAAACGTACTAAATTCTTCTTCTTCTTTTTATTCCATTTCTATGTATTTATTTATCCTATAAGAAATATTTTAATTTCATTTAATTTTAACTCAATTGATACTTAATATGTTTTGTTCAAAATTTCATTTTGGATTCTATTCAAACGACTAGATATGAAAGTGATCTATATATATATATATATATATATATATACTCTGTGTTTTTTATGAATTGCAAATACAATAGTTTAACCTTAACCCCCCACAAACAACAATTCCTAGTTCTTCCCTTGTGAATGATAGAATATTTTTTAAGACCATCATAACGCATTTCAAATAAAGTTGTAAATGTTTTAGGAGGGGGATAAGGGGCTCAATAAAGTTGCTAACTTGCTATGAATGGGATCTATATCCACGTGGGAATATTATTAGGTACTCCTGGAATACCATAAATGCGTATTCCTCAGTCTCACATGAATGGTAGGTCCCACTATGAATTACATTAGTGAGACCCACTATTTATGTGAGATGAGAGAGTACGTATTTATGGTATTCTAGGAGTACACAATAATTTTCCATCCACGTCAGGCCTAGGTGAGGGGTAAGCACCAAAAGCCAACTTGTTTTTGGCAGATTTAAAATTGTTTTCTGAAACAAATAAAACCCATACTAATAAATAAAATCACATAATAAATATATTATACGCGGCTTTTCCACGCTTTGTTGTCTTACTAGATAAAGTAGATATTATTATTCATTACCCACGTTGTGCGCTACGCTATAGAATGGCTTCAAAATAATTTATTGGGATTTTTTACATATATATAATAATAATAATAGTAATAGCGTTACATCTCCAATACAAATGTGATCACAATCAAGCAAGGCAAAGAGTTTTAGTGAGAGAGAGTTTATAACAGAAGAAAAATACCAAATGTCCAAAAACACAATACTCTGGAACTTAGATTAATTATGAAGAGAAGATAAAAATTATAAATTAGTTCACATATAATAATTACTTGGACCTAGAGTGAAGTGTCACAAATTTCCAAATATTTGATTTGTTATTTAAAAAAAAAAATCATTTGAATGATGCGAGCGGAACTACATTAGTAGCTCCCACAAAATTTTTCAAAAATTGCTCAAAATAGGTAAAAATGGAGATCCTATAAGCTTACGTAAAGAGCTGGCCATTCCAAGAAAAAAATCTAGCTGCCCCACTTGTCCACATGTGTTCCTTTCATGTTCACTTTTTATCTTATTTTAACTCTTTTACTAAATTTTGCCATTGAAACCCCCACACATCAGACCATTGGCTTGCTTTAAAAATTTTACTTTTTAAACTTGTTAACCTTTCATTTGTAGCTCAAAATCCTCATCCTTTCAAGTTACTTGCCTTCCACCTTTGACCTTTTCAAGCGTCCAGTGGTACTCTTTGCTCACATTCTCACTTAGCATTCAACCCCTCTATTTTCTTAAACAGAGTCTTGAGTTATTTGAAGCTTAGCAATAAAGAATTTAAAATCTTGAAATGTTCTATAGTTTCATATAATTGGCTTATATGATTTTGTTACTTTTAATTTCTATTAATATTATGTCTTCTTGTAGATGTTATCTTCTTTTTTTTAAGAAATAATTACAACATGCTGCTAACCCCGCAGCTCGAACCATTTCCCATCTAGACCCACAAACACTTAATTATCTAGATGTTATCTAGTTTTGCTATATTCATATATTTAATTTCTTGAATGTTGTGGACTTATGGTTGTTCAAAGGAATAAGAGAAACTTAAGACAAGAAAATGACCTTAAAATACTCAATGGGTCATTTAGTTTTATTAAGTATTAATTACATTAATAAATGTAACCTTGAGTTTTTTATAAATTGCAAATATGATAGTTTAACCTGGACCTCCCAAACAACAATAGTTTTTTTTTTTTTTTTAATAAATCACATATTAAAATATAAAAATTGTATAAATTAATGCATGTGCTCAATGCCATTAAGACAAATTTTCTTTTCTAAAAGTTTACTTCAAGAAAAATACTTTGTCCACAACATTTTTACAATATTTTTATAACAAATTCTAAGTGACAGGTTGTTAATGGTTGTTATTGTTGGGACAAAAAAGTAATCTCAGTGGTAGGTTCAAATTTGAACCAATAATAACTAACCACCTATGCTTTATTGTGAAAATGTGAGTGTAGCACTTCTCTTACTTCAAACACATTATGATACAAAAGAGCCAAATTTGCTCTTCCAATTCTACTGTACAAAATTAGTTTCAATTCCAAAATAATAACAAAATTTTACATAAATAACTAAATTCCAATAAAATTCAAAATTAATAAACAATCAAAAAATGTGCATTCTCAATAAAACCTTTCTTGTTGTCATACATGTCATCATAGGGCTTAACTTCCATTTGGATATATATATATACACACACACAAATATTAAAGTTGGAACTTTTTTTTTTTTAGTTCTACTTGTCTTTATAACTCCCCCCCCCCCCCCCCCCCCCACCCAACATAAATGAGCAAAAGAAATACGTCTCTTTCCTAAGCCTCCATGATAGCAGGAGGAAGGGATACACAGTTACAATAATATGAGATATTTGAGTACAAAATATACATGCTTAGTTCATGGGCTATAGAGTTAGCATCCCTTTTAATCCAACAAAAACAACAGTCAATAAAAGAATTAGCCAATTCTGATGCATCATACAATAGAGGCTGAATTTCCCAACATACCTCCTCCAAATTTTTATTTAAGACATCAACATAGATCTTAGAATCACCCTTAACAATTATACTTTGAAAATTTTCATCTCTGACCTGTTGCAAAGCCCAAACTATGGCAATATCTTCAGCAAAACTATGACTACATGCCACAATTAAAAGAACTCTATTGTCAGAAAAAGTTGATAACTTTAACCCACTTAAAAAAAAAAAAAAAAAAAAAAAAAAACCATATATAAAAATAAGGTTCCAAACACTTTTTTTTACATTATGATTACTTTTAACACATATTTTCATAACAATTTTTAAATCACATTTTTCACATCATTTTTTATAGCAATATTTGAACACAACTACTACACAAGCCCTTAAAATATCTCTATTTTCATCCTGATGAGCTACCACAACTACAGAAAACCTTCTCATTTTAACACCCTGCAATGGCCTGCATCAACATTTAATTTTATGACCCCCTTTGGTGGAGCCTTCTAGCAAGTTACAAATTGTCTTCGACTTCTCTGCACACTAGTCTCTGCGGCAAGAATGGGCTCCTTTACACTGTGTTTGGTTGGAGTGAAAATAGAGAGGATGGAAAACATAGGGAGGAAAATAGGGTGGAAAACAGTATTTTCCACTGTTTGGCAAAGGAGAGAAAATGGGGAGGAAGGAAAATCCGGGAGAAAGTTTTCTCTCCCGGGCCCACAATTTTCATCCTCCCAAATCGGGAGGAAAATCTGGAGAGGAAAGTGCTGTGAAAGCACTTTTACCGAAATACCCTCTCCCAACGTCCACAACAACCCAGCGCGGCAAAATAAGAAGGAAGCAAAAAATAACCACCAAACCCAGCACCACACCAAACACCGGAAATTAGCACAGAAAACTAAAACATACCACAATCAAAACAGAAACTCAAAACCCAATCAAAAGATTTGAAACACAAAAACAATCTTTCTCATAAATCTAATGAAATCTGAACAATAAAATAAAACTAATCAAACCAGAACAAAAAAAAAACATGTAGGCCGATCTGTGTAGAACGCCATCTCCACTTCTCTGCCAGTGATCTATGTGGGTATGTGAGAGAATTTGTTTGTGTGAGAGAGATAAAGAAAGAGAGATCTTCTGCTCTGGAGTAGACGAAGAGAAGAAAAGAAAAAAGAAAAAAGAAAAGTGAAGAGAGCACTAGTGGAGTAGACGAAGAGAAAAAAAGAAAAGAAAAAAAAAAAAAAAGATGAAGAAGAAGAAGAAGAAAAGTGGAGAGCAACAGTGGAGTAGACGAAAAAAAAAAAAAAAAAGAAGTAGAAAAGTGGGGAGCACCAGTGGAGGAGACGAAGAAGAAAAGAAAAGAAAAAAATGGTAAAGTGAAGAGGCTAGACCCAGTGCCAGAGAGCAAAAGAAAAAAGAAAAGGGAAGATAGAGATAAGGGAAAGGAGTGGAGGAGAAAAAAAGAGAAAAAAAAAAAAGAGAAAAAAAAGAAAAGGAACGTGTGGATAAAAAAAAATAAGGGAAAAAGAAAATAAAGAAGAAGAAATTAAAATTGAGAAATGTCACTACAATATTTTCACAATATTTTCATAATAAATTTTAAATTGTGGGTTGTTACTAACTAATACTGATAAAAAAAAATATTTAAGTGATGTGTTCAAATTAAAATCAGTAATAACTTACCACATATGATTTATTAGGAAAATATTGTAAAATATTAAGGACGTAGTACATTTTTTTTTTCAACGTGACCTGATCAAATTGTACATTATTGTAATTTTTACATTATAATAATAAAAATAATAACATAAATTTATATATATGATGTGGTAAATTTTATATTATTTAATGAATATAAATAAATTTATTTCTTATTTATTATTATGTAATAAGGGTATAATAGTCAATTTACATAAATTACATTTTCCATCCTTCCCTTTTTCTCTCCAACCAAACAAAAGAGTTTTCCATCATCCCACTTTTCCACCCCTCCAACCAAACACATAAGAGGGAAAACTAAATATTTTCCATCCTCCCACTTTTCCATCCTTCCATAATTTTCCATCCTCCCATTTTTCCACTCCTCCATCCAAACAAAGCCTTAAAGCTCTGCTGCAAGCATAAATATTAAATAATAATAACAACATTATAACATATTCCTTAATAAAAAAATATATTATAACATATTCCACGTGCTAGCTAGTAGGCCCATCTTGGTAATTTCATCATGCTTGAACAGGAATTATCGTACGATATTCATACTCTATCCAACTTTTTGTTCCGACTAATAAATATCTATTTATTTATTTGTTGGCCATAGCCTATTTATGGTCAGTTGTGAACTTTTTGATCATAAATGTCAATTTTAACGAACTTTTAACGAACCATCCACGCGCACTCCCCCAATCTCATGTTCGCACACGCGCTTTCTCTTTCTTTAAAAAAAAAAAAATCCCTTTCATGCAATAAGTCAAGTTTTCACTTTTCACTTTTCAGTGTATGTACGAACGGCATCGGATCTAGCTAGTTGGAGAGAATCCCAATTTTCAAAGAATAATTCAATTGCTAATTATAAATCCCATCTGACATGCATGTCCTTTTTACCCCCGTAATCTCCAAACATTTATGTAACTTAGGCGTGTACTTAAGTAATAATTTTCATTTTTTTTGAAAATATGTATAAATAAAAAAATTATAAAAATACATATAATATTATTTAAAAATTAAAAATATATATTTAAAAATTAAAAATATATATTTAAAATGATGTACTAAATAGGGTCAAGATTTCTAAAAATTCTAATGGAGCCATCTAATGGTGTCTCAAATATAATGTTTTTTACTCTTTTGATATAGGCTATTGTATCATATGTATTGAATCTATTACTAGGTTCAAGGCAAGTCTTGCTTCTTTGTAATCCCTTTGCTTTGCTTTAATAAATTTTTTTCCTAATAAAAAAAGAAAAAGAAGCTAACTAATCCTAGACTTAATAAAAAAGCTGCAACACTAAGGGATTGTTTGGACACGGTTTATTTTGTTGAAACTGAAAATATATTGTTAAAAGTACTATAGATAAAAGTAAAAATTAGCTGAAATAGTACAGTGAGATCCATAAATAGTACTAAAAAGTGCAGTGGGGCCTATAAATAGTAACAGAAATAAGCTGAATAGTGAAATAATTTTCATTTTTTATTAGTATCCAAATGGAGGCTAAGTGTGTGTTTGGATTGCATGTTTCAGCCAAGTTATTGCATTTGGCATTTTGGACTAGGGTGCCATGCATTGTTCATGGACCAGCCGAACAAGGAAAAAAGCCGCAAGTGTTTATTTACAGTGTTTTTAGTTTTCAATAAAATAAACGGTATCCAAACAAACTCTAAGTGTGTGTTTGGCTCCAACATAAAAACGTCAGCTTATTTTACTATTCTCTGTTTGGAATCCATTTATTGTGTTGAAACTGAAAACTTTTCGCTGAATGTACTATAAATAAAAGTAAAAGTTAGCTGAAATAGTATTGAGATTTATGAATAGTACCAAAAGTGTAGTGGGGCTCATGAATAGTAGCAAAAATAAGCTGAATAGTAGCAAACATAAGCTGAATAGTAAAATAAGTTGGCTTTTTAAGTTGGAACCAAACACACACTAAAACAATTAAAAAAAATTAAAAAAATATATAATAAAAACCTCATTAACTACTATACTTTACAACAAAAACAATAAACTAATTAACAATAAAAGGATCCCCAAACAAAGTAAACACCTTGATCTGAATAGTATTCTTAACCTTAGTTTTAGTTGCTAATGTGTCTCTTTACTTCACTTCACTTCTCACTTTATCAATTCGAACTCCCTCCAAACAAGATAAATGGTAGCCTCTCAAGCCAACACACCTGTTGATACTTATGAATAAATTAGTTGTCACCATTGTTTGCTTGATTGAAAGCCTTTACAATGTTGGTCTTTGACCATAGAATGCATACATAACTTGTATGAGACCTTAAATTTATACCCTTCGCCTTTTTGCTTGCGTGGAGAGTTGGAGTTTTACTGGGACAAAATACTCCGTTAGATGCAGAATTCCTACTACTACAAAGAAGCTAATTGCATATCCAATCTTCACTTCTTCCCATGAGAACCATGTTTCCTTCAACTTAACTACTAGTGGTTTTGTTGGTGACAAGTCTTTTGGACATAGCACCCAAATTTGCATTCCACACAACCCACAATTGTTGGCATAAAATTTTTGGTCCTTCAATATATCCATTTAGCAACCAACCAAAACCTTGCATGTGTGTTTGTTGTTACTCAAATCAAACATAGTAAGTTTTTGCGACTTTCCTAGTGATTGTGGAATCGAAACTAATAGATTGTTGTGTGACAATTCCAAACTCTCTAAGTTTTTTAGATCACTAAGGAAAAATTATTGTGTACTACTGGAGTACCATAATTGCATACTCTCTCATTTTATATGAATGGTAGGTCCCACTAATTAAATTCATGGTAGGACCCATCATTTATGTGAGAGGGGGGTACGCATTTATGCTATGTTTGGAAGTTTTGAGAGAGAGGAGAGTAGAGGGAAGGAGAATAGTGGGGAGAAGGGTAGAGGAGAAGAGAATGGTTATCCTCCATCTTGTTTGGATATTTTTAAAATTAAGTAAGGGGGAGGGGAATAATTAGTCATTTCATTTGTAATTTTGTTAATATGGAAGGGGTAAATTTGATAATTCATTTGGTTAAGCATTTTTATGCTTCACTCTCCCTCCAAATCTCTCCAATTTGGAGGAATTAAAAATGAGGGATTAGAAGGAGTTTAAACCCCTCCAAATCCCACCCCTTCCTTCCGTAAAAAACTTTCAAACAAGATAATTGAATTACTCTTCCTTCCTTTACTCTACTCTCCCTCCTTTTTTAAACTCCCAAACAGGCCATAAGGAAATGAGGTATGAGTGAGACATTTGAAGAAAGAAAGGATAAAAGGACATGTTGTCAATTTGGAGTGTGTTGTCAATTCAACGTGAATTTTTTAGCGTCTCTCTCTTTCTCTCTCTCAAATGTAATTCTTTGAAAATTTTGTATTACGGGAAAGAAATATAAATTCCATGCTCAGCAAATGAGATTTACGTTGATTTTCGTTGAAGAGAGAAATAAGAGGGATAGAAAATAGTGAAGAAAAAATAATTTTTGGAGTCGTTTGGTAAGGAGAAAAGAGAGGAAGGATTTTTTTTTTTTGGCTGAAAGAGAGGAATGATATTTTGGTGGAGTCTTACATTTTCTCTTTGGGCCCACCATAAATTGATCTCCCAAATAAAGAGAAAAAACAGCTAAAAACTTGATGTTAGGTTTAGCCAAATGACTTTAAGAAAACAACCCACATTATTAATAATTCTCATTACCCATCCAGCCATTTCTTTCTCATCTTCAATCAAGAACCACACAATTCTTTATCTCTTTTCTTCTCTCTGTTTTTACGTCTTTGCGGTGTTCACATATTACTACCAAATACATCTCACTCTTCTTCTTCTTTTTCTTCTTTTTTTAATCCTTCTTGTCATCACTCTCTTCCTCTCTCTTTTCCATTATTTTTTCCACCAACAATATTATATATAATAACAAAGAAAAATAATAAAAGTTTATATATATATATGATGTGTTAATTTTTATAAGATGTTATTTTATTAATTTTAATTAATAATAAGTAACATTTTTATCTGTACAAAAAAATTATTGCTTAAAAAATGTGACCCATATATTGTAAGCAACATCCACCTCATCATTCATATTATTAATATTTTTTATATTTTAATGAATTATCCACCTAACACAACCCCACATATGCACACTTGCAAGTTCACTATACTATTTCAGTAGCAAAGAGATGAAAAATGGGGTTTATAACTTTATATGGTTGTGTTGAGATGAGCTTTGTTTTGTTAATAACAGCTAAACAATGGGGTTGACAGCAATTTTGAGGAGAAAAAGCAAAAGTCATGTATCTTGAGAATGAAAATGAAGAGAAAAATATAAAGTTTTGTTTTGAAATAGGCTGACGTTTATGCTATTTAGAGAAAGTGGGTCATTTTCTATTAGATTAATTACAAGTTTTTGGACAACTGGAGGGCCCAACTATTTTATTTGAGAAAAAGCCTTACTTGCGAGACTAAGTTTATGTCTTCTGAATATTTTTTTTTTGGGGGGGGGGGGGGGGGGGGGGGGGGGGGGGGGTGTGGGGGGTGGGGGGGAGAGGGGGGCAGTTTCTCCCAAGGAGCAAGGTGGCTGCACCCCTGATGCAAGGTGTTCAAATGAGAAGGCTTTCTATAGTTGTGGTAGCTCATCGGGATGGAAATAGAGATATTTGAAGGGCCTATTTAGTAGTGGTGTTCAAGTATTATTATTTAAAATGATGTGAAAATTATGGTTTAAAAAATGTTGTGAAAATACATGTTTAAAGTACTCATAATGCAAAAAATGTGTTTGGTACCATGTTTCTAATAAAATATTTTTAAATGTGAAAAAAAAAAAAATTGTGTTTGGCATATGTATGCGTTTTTTTTACTATAAAAAAAGTAGGTAAAGTTATCACCTTTTTCTGATAATACAGTGCTTTTAATTGTGGCATGTAGTCATAGTTTTGCTAAAGTTACTGCCATAGTTTGGGCTTTGCAACTGGCTAGAGATGAAAAGATTCAAAGTATAATTGTTAAGGTTGATTCTAAGATCTATGTTGATGCCTTAAAAAAAAATTTGGAGGCATGTTGGGAAATTTAGCCTCTATTGAATGATGCATCAATATTGGCTTATTCTTTTATTCGCTGTTGTTTTTGTTGGATTAAAAAGGATGGTAACTCGGTAGCTTATAAACTAAGCAAGTGTATTTTGTACTCAAATATCTCATATTATTGGAACTGTGTATCCCTTCCTCCTGCTATCGTAAAGGCTTGGGAAAGAGACGTATCTCTTTTGCTCATTTATGTGGTGGGGGGAGTTAACCTATAAGGGTAGTTTTTAAAAGCGCTGTTGTATGTCTCCTATAATAGCAGTTTTCAAAATTTGCGTGTGTGTATATATATATATCGAAATGGAAGTTAAGCCCTAGAATGACATGTATGACAAAAAGAAAGGTTTTATTGAGAGTGCACATGTTTTTTATTGTTTATGAATTTTGAATTTTATTGGAATTTAGTTATTTATGTAAAATTTTGTTATCATTTTGGATTTGAAACTAATTTTGTACAGTAGAATTGGAAGAGCAAATTTCGTTCTTTTGTATCGTAATGGGTTTGAAGTAAACTTTTAGAAAAGCAAATTTGTCTTAATGGCATTGATCACATGCATTAATTTATATTTTTACACAATTTTATATTTTAATATGTGATTTATTTATAGTATGGGTTTTATTTGTTTCAGCAAACAATTTCAAATTTGCCAAAATAAGTTGGCTTTTGGCGCTTACCCCTCACCTTGGCCTCATGTTGATGAAGATCTCATTCATAGAAACAATATTGAGCCCCCTCTCCCCCGCGTTAAACATATACAACTTTATTTTAAAGGTATTATGACTGTCTTTAAAAATTCTCTATCATTCAGAGGGGTTGGACCAGGAATTGTTGTTTGGGGGGTCAAGGATTTTTTTTTTTGTTGAGAAACATTGGAAGGTCAAGGTTAAACTATCATATTTTCAATTTGTAAAGGTTTTCTTGTATTCCTTAAGGCTTACTGCCAATACTTCACCTTTTATGGCTAGTTTATATTAAGGCAGTTTACCCCCTTTCAACCAAAAATAAAAATAAAAATTTGTAAAAAACTCAATGTTACATTTATTAATGTAATTCTTATTAATACTTAATAAAACTAAATGATCCATTGAGTATTTTAAGGTCATTTTCTTGCCTTAAGTTTCTCTTATTCCTTTGAACAACTATAAGTCCATAACACTCAAGAAATTAAATATATGAATATAGCAAAACTAGATTAGATCTACATGAAGACATAATATTAATAGAAATTAAAAATAACAAAATCATTTAAGCCAATATGAAACCATGGTTTTAAAAACCGAACTAGTCAATGAACTGGTTTTGCTCTCAATTTTCAGTTTTTACCGGTTTTTGGCTGGTTCTAAGTGGTTTTATCGGATTAGACTAGTACTCGATTCCTGGTTGAATTGGCCGATCTGGTTCGATTTTTAAAACAATGTATGAAACTATAGATAATAATAATAATAATAATAATAATAATAATAATAATCACTTTTGTATCGGGTTGTTTAAATAGAAGCCAAAATGAAATTTTGAAAAAAGCCTATCAAATATCAATTGAATTGAAATTAAAGGAAAATAAAATTATAACTCTTAAGATAATAAATACATAGAATTGGAAAAAAAAAATGGAGAAGAATATAGAACATTTCAAGATTTTAAATTCTTTATTGCTAAGCTTCAAATAACTCAAGACTCTGTTTAAGAAAATAGAGGGGTTGAATGCTAAGTGAGAATGTGAGCAAAGAGTACCACTGGACGCTTGAAAAGGTCAAAGGTGGAAGGCAAGTAACTTGAAAGGATGAGGATTTTGAGCTACAAATGAAAGGTTAACAAGTTTAAAAAGTAAAATTTTTAAAGCAAGCCAATGGTCTGATGTGTGGGGGTTTCAATGGCAAAATTTAGTAAAAGAGTTAAAAAAATAAAAAAAAAGTAAGCTTGAGAGGAACACGTGGATAAGTGGGGCGTCTAAATTTTTTGTCTTGGAATGGCTAGCTCTCTACAAAAGCTGATAGGATCTCCATTTTTACCTATTTTGAGCAATTTTTGAAAAAATTTGTGGGAGCTACTAATTTAGTTCCGCTCGCATCATTCAAATGACTTATTTATTTTTTATAATAAAATATTTGGAAATTTGTGCCACTTCACACTAGGTACATATATTATTATGGGTAAGATTAATGTATACTCTTAAGACACATATTAACTATATATTTTAAGAAAGCTTTTATGAAAAATTGAAAAAGCTTACAAAAAAATTTGTCAACTTCTTCAATTTCCTATAAAAACTTTTCTAAAATGTTTTACTAATGTATACCCTAACTGCATGCGTTAAGAAATCCCTGTTATTATATGTGCACTAAGTTATAATTGTTATCTTCTCTTTGTATTTAATTTAAATTCCAGAGCATTGTGTTTTTGGTCGGTTGGTATTTTTCTACTGTTAAAAACTCTCTCTCACTAAACTCTTTGGCTTGCTTGATTCTGATTATATTTGTATTGGAGATGTAACACTATCAATATTATTATTATATATATAAAAAAAAATCATTATTTTGAAGATAGCGTAGCACACAGCGTGGGTGCATGGTGACAAGATATCCAAGAGGTGTCCATATGCGTGTGGAGAGTGCCATCTAGATTAGTGACCCAATGTATCTCTGCAGGGTGAAAGATTTTTTCTGTACGAACATCGTTTTTGGAATTGAGGTCGAAGGATCACAATAACTCACATACTATATTATTCACAACTTGTTATTTTAGCAAGTTGTGGCAAAAATTATAGATTTTGTTGTGATATTAGTATTACTCATCCTTATTACATATTCATCGTACACGCATTGTCATGTTGGTTGAAATCGAATTCTAAGAACATTATTTTGAGAAGGAAGTGTGTGCTAATTGTGTAACATGTGTGTAATAAGATTTTATGTTTGAAGAATGGAATCAAAACCAAGTTTTTTTAAACAGTTTTGAACATCAAAAGAAAGTTATTTCATATAAAGAAGTGATCCCAACTTTTTGGTACAATTTTACTCCCGGTTTATGAGATACCTTGATAAAATGGTTAAGAGATTTCATTTCAAGTCATGTGAAGCATTAACATAGCCAATTTCAGAATGTCATGTGAAATAAGATTTTAAAAGAATGGAATCAAACCGAGGGAACTTTTGCAAACAGTTTTGAACACTATGATATCTCCATTTTTTGAAGTACGGAAGCAAATAATGTTTCACATAAACTGTATAGCTAGGCACAATGCCCAATATGTGTTGCTCCACCATGCTATCTTCCTTGTTAAGTAATGCAATTTTGCTAAATACATTTCAATCTTTGTTCTGTAGATGTATGCAGTTGCGTACATTGTGAATGCTGATGCTGTAATCAGGAGGCGAACAGAAGAGCTAAATGCTGAACTCAGGGAGCAGTTTGCAGGGCAGAGAGAAGACTTGATTGATCTACGCTCTGATGAGGCCTTTGCGGAAGCTCCATTCCTTATATTTGGCGTAACATTTCTCGAAGCTTTTCTTAACCCAAGAGAGAAATTGCGTTACTTCCTCGAGTTGCCCAGTATCACCAAAGAGTTGGCAGACGAAGATGACCGTCCCCTTGAGGTTTTTTGGGCTAAAGCAGGCAACAAAATGCAGTATCTAGATGGTTTCAAGTGGCTTTCTCAGTACATTTAGTAGTAGTAGAGATGGTATCAAAAAATTTCTTTTTTTTAAGAGAGAGGGAGAGATAGTAGAGGTGGTGTCTTACCTTTATCTTATACGCATTAAACATGAGAATTTTGTATGTTTTTTCCAAGTTGATTTTATGGGTACATTGTCAGTTTGATTGTTGACTTTCCTCTGTTGATTGCCTGCTTTAAGAAAGACCACATGAGATCCATCTTATATCCCCACCCATTAGACGCAACTAGAGCACAAATACTTTAACAAGGTATATGCATATTCATCAGCTTAAAAGCAATGATATGGTTCATCATTTCCCAAATTGAGGTTACTTTTTACTAATTCTGGAAGTACTTTTTATCTCCTTAGAAGTTGGAAGTAAACAGAAAGACCAACTATCTATAAAAGATTGGACAACAACAAACCAAAAAAGTTGGCAAAGTCATTAAGTGCATTAATTGAATATTACTTCATTTACTTACCAAAAATTGAACTAGACCTAGTCTCAAACTGGATCTTTCTTCCCCGAAGCTGTTTCCGTAACCTGACTATAGAATTCAAAATGAGATTTTCACAAAGTACCAATTGGAGTCCATGAGTTATATTCAAAAACATATTTTTAGTAAGCAGCCTCTCAGAGGCTCTTCTTTTTTTTTTTGGGGGGCGGGGGGCGGGGGGGGGTGGGGGTCAAATTATCATTCATCCTTGCATGGCTATATCTCTTTTGCCAATGTGGTTCAATTCAAACAATGATAACATCCTCAAACAAAATGTGTGTGTGTATATATATATATATATATATATATATATTGTAGGTTGCATATAAAATTCTAACTAATAGTAGATTATCAAATATTGAATGATGAGATAAGAAAATCATTACAAAATCAAAATAAACTGACAATGCACAATTAAATTCTCAGGGAAAAAAAATCACTTTTAGACGGCTAATTTTATTATATAATTTTTTTTTTTGAAGAATATCTTAAGTCATAATGTCAAATTTTACTACCCAATTACAAACCATAAACATTCTCCAAAAAAAAAAAAAAAAAAAAAAATTACAAACCATAAATATATATAATTGAAGATAAACTGAATACAGAATAGGAAGATAAACTAGATATAACTGGGATAAAGATATATAATTAAAATTTAAAGTATAACTGAATATTACTTGACTAAATATAACTTGAAATGTCTTTAAATACAAGCTTTAAATAACTAAAATAACTTGAAACACTTACAAGTGTAAGAAGGTAACTATGAGACTTGAACTGAATACTTAATCCACTACAAAAAACGAGGGGTTTGGGCCGCGTTTTTTTGGGCCGCGTTTCAAAAAACGTGGCCCAAAAATGCCTAATGCCCCGTTTTTTACAAACGGGGCTTAAAACATGAAGGTCCAGCCACGTTTTTAAAACGGGGCCTTAGCCCAGGTCTTAGGCCCCGTTTTTGACAGGTTTATCCGCGTTTTTAAAAAAACTGGGCTTAGGCCGCGTTTTAAAAACGCGGCCTAAGACCTGGGCTTTTTTGTCCCCTCCTAGATTGTTTCTTTTGTTTCTCTCAGACCCAAAATCAGCCCGAAAAACCCAAAATCAACCTCCATCTGCTCTCTCACTCCCCATCTCTCCGATCTGACCAAGTCACCGTCGCCCTCCATCTCCGATCAAAAGCCCTCGCCGATCCCTCCATCTCCGATCCAAAACCATCGCCTCACCCTCCATCGACGATCTCACCCTCACCCTCCATCTCCTCTCTCACCATCGTCGATCTCTCTCTCTCTCACATCTCCACCGCCCCTAGCCACCTCCGTAGCCCTAGCCGTTGCCACCGCCATCGCCGTAGCTGTAGCCGCCGCCGCCATAGATCTACTCTCTCTCACCTCAGCCACCACCCACTGCCACCGATCTGATCTTCTTCATTAGATCATCTCTCAAACCCACAGAGCTGTTGACGACGACAGAGCTGGTAAATTTTTATTTATTTTTTTTCATTGTTAAAATTTATACAGTGTGTTGAACTTTGTTCTCGATTTTTCTATCATTCTTGCTCTGCCTCAACGTGCTGTTTGGTTTCATTGGGGTTGCTCTACATTGTTTTGCTGTTTAATTGCATTGCTCTGTGTTTTTCTTTTTTGCCATTTACTCTCTACAATTCACATACTCAGCATCCATCACCCTTCTTTACAAGCTCCAAGTATCCATCATCCTCTTGTAATTTCTTCCCATACTCAGCATTGATTTCCATGATTCCATTCCTAATCTCACTCACAAGAAAACTATAATCTTTCTCAATCTCAACTGGTGATGTTGCAGTTGCCTTCCTAAAAAAATTCCCAAATGAGTGTGCTGGAAGTTGTGGAACCATTCTCTCACGCTGATTCACTGCATGAAATGCTACAAATAGTTTTGGTTTTTTACCTTGTTTTGACTGAGCCATTGCAATAAAACAACTCCATATGAATGCTGAAACAACCACCACGCGTGATGTACCCTTGTCTTTTGGACCAAAGGCATTAGAGGCTTCTTTTCTTAATTCTTAGACCATCTATGCTTGATTTTTGTTGAACATAAATCTTTTGGTCATGATGTTATCTTTCAAAATTGCCCTTAGCTTGTAACCAGTAGTATCTCTTTGAGGAAAATGGATGGCTACATCAAAACTTGGACTTATATCTTCACTATCTCCTCTAGACATACCAGCCCATGCAAATGCTACTCTACCACACTCAAATATGTTATATTAATTAGATAGCTAGAAGAAATTCCTTTCCAAACTCAGTGCAACTAAGATTTGGCTCAAATGGTAGCAATTGGATCCTATTCCCGTTTGGATTGTCTACCACTTGCAAGCTTTAACATAATAAATAAATATTTGAATTATTTCTTATTTTTTATTTTTGTGTTTGATGATATGTTAGTTTGTAAAGTTTAGGTAGTAAAATTTGTAGTGTGTGCATTACTCATAAATGAATGTCTAAATAAAATTTTCTTGATTGACATTACACTAGTTTGTAGCATTTATGTAATTAAAATTTATATTAGTTTGTAGAGATTATGTAATTAAAATTTATATAGTATCCTAATTATATCATTATCTATCAAGAATCCTAATAAATTTCCCTAACATATGTCTAACAATACAACACATAGAATAATAAAAAAAGACACAAAACTATTAACTTAATTTCGATATAAAATTCAAACTCTTACACGACTTCAGTATTAGGTTTGAAATATAATATAAAATTCAAATTAATAACGCATTCGCTTCTATTTCTGTTTTGGATGATATACTATTATTTTGCTCGTGATCTTGTGCTTGGAGTAGTCATTGATCTTCTTAAAGGACAGTGCCAAGTCTTCTTGGAAATATAGTTGGTGTTTAGAAATTGTTGTGAGTGTAGCAATTAAGGCGTTTTAAGTATGACTGCATTAGAAAACCTTTGGATCAATGAGATGGTTGTACATGTTTTTCTAGAATTTAAGTGATGTGCTTTCAAGGCCCTTCAGGTCTTGACATGACTAGTATTTCAACAGAATTCTTTGGACATGTAAAAACTCTCACAAATTCTGTTGTTTTGCATATTGTTTTTGAATCTTTTGAGGGAATACAAGTCGCAAGTTGTATTGCTTTGGGTTGTAAGTAGAGAAAACAATTTGATGTATGGAATATTCAATCTGAACAGAAGTATTGGACTTTCATGCAAAACTAGTAACCACTCTTTTTATTATTATTAATATATATGACATTTTTTCCTTCTTTTATGGCGGGTACCACCTTGAAACATGCAAGTAGATAAAATTATTGAAATTTTGAGGCGTGCAAGGATATGATGTAGACTTTTATTATTTCATATTTGATGTATTCAGGTTATCATGTTATGATTTTAGAACCATTGTGGACTTTGTAATATTTAGTCTTATGCCGTATGAGTGGTTGTAGTAGACATTGAAAGAGATTTGGATAAAGTGATATAATATTGTGTTTTTGGTACAGTCTAGATTTTGTAATATGTGGTTCTTTTAAAATATACGTGCATTGTCTTTTGTTTTGAATATCACGTACGAAGGCTGTCGAAATTTCATTTTCAACTGTATTTTTTTTCAAAGGTAATCAAAGATGAAAGGTCTGTCCCTCAAATTCCCAACTGCTGTAACTTTTTCAGCATATGAGGGTGCCAAAATTGTTGGTCCTATCCATCCTCTGAAAATGAACCCCAACATTTCTTCCTAAAAGTCCCAATATTAGTGTATTTACACCCTTAATCCTCTCAACATTGCTGTTTATGCTCAAAGCTGGCTTAGCTTGCCAAGTAGTTAGCTTGAGCCGCATCTGAAATGAACAAAAAGAAGCATAATTAATTCATATAACAAGTTCTTAGCAAATAATAAAACAATAACAATAACTATAGCAAGTAAATTATAGTCATTGATTGGGTAATTGGGTTCATTACATGGAAGCCGTAGCACAGCATCATACACAGACCCATGATGGCTCAAAAGGCCCTTCCTTTAAAAATGGGGGTAGAAGGTCATGAATTATGCGCATATGCAGCATAATAAATATGGGTGTACATGTGCATGTGCATAATGGAACTATCTGAAAAATTGGTATTAAGGGAACTATAAGACACTACTGATTCCTGTCAGCAGTCATTGGCCTCTGGGTTGACTAGCACTTCCTGCCTCTCCCCAAAAGGAGGGAGGTTCAATAGTTCTAGGTGATCAGCCCATGGCCTTTGATTTGGGGATACAATTGTATTGTAATCTCCACCCCAAAGAGAGTATGTTGGAAATTTTAGAAAAGCATGCAATCACATGATTTTGCCTTCATATGTAACCATTCACTGGTACAGAACAATTAGTGTCTATATCATATATAATGGTTGCTCAACCATTTACTGCCCATAAGGCACAAATAGTCCCAATTTGAGCATTATAACATTCAGTTACAAAGCATTTATTTTGGGTAAGAAGACCTAACAAAACTTAACTACATAGAAATTCATTGTTTAAAAGAACACCTGACCCTGAGCAGTCAGAAAGACGAATAAATGAAACCAAAATATGAGTCACACAGCATTCAAGACTACCTTCACTCATACACGGGAAAATGAGTCACTTGAGGACTGTCAGCATGAAAAGTATCTGCTAGTGCCATAATATGCTGCGCTTAAAATTTTACAAACCTGTTGCCTACTGTGTACTTCCCTCCAGCTTAGACTGACATGTTCACCATCCCAACAAATGCAATAATATAAAATGGAAATATAGTGATGAACAAACAGCAATGCTAGGCCAGTAAATATTTTTTGGTTAGGCTCTATATGAAATTATATGCAAAACAAAAGCCCACTAGGAAAATTCCTTGAAGAGAATTCCTAAGACGTGCATAGTCAAGAGAAAATACTAGAAGAACAGCATACAAGAAGTTAATTTCACATGACCAGGAAACTAAAAATATTCCATATCTGCATCACTGTTGTCAGTGTCAAAAAGCAAGTGTCAGGCCTCGAATGGAAATCAACATAGGTCTATAGTAACATTTGCAAGAAGAATGAAAAATCAGGGCTGGACGTCATTTCACTTTTCATACAATTCAATATGGACTGGATCTCTTCCCATAATTGAGGCGTGTGTTGGCATTGATCAGTTTTGTATACATACATATTACACATATTTCATGAGGTGTACAGTACATATATTTGTGTACATACTTGTATCCATATTGTACTAAGGTTTTGGATGAAAAATAACCCTATATAACTTAGCTTAGCTTGAATTGTTATGGTTATTTTTGATGAAAAATAACCCCATCTCTTTTCGTTAACTTCTAGTAAACTACCATTATGAGAATTACATTCACTATTAGACTTGTTTTTTCCCCTAAGGCTATAGTCCTTTTTTTTTTCCCTTCTCATATTTCCTATTATTTGTATTTGGTGGATTAAACTATGTATAACTGCTTCTCCAAATTTCTTAAACATCGAAGCAGTTTTAATTCCATTTAATAGAAATAGAGTTCCTTTATATTTCTTTTTTACTTTTCCCTCTAGAGTCTAGTCATGATCTTAAGTTTGTGTTTTGTTTGAAGTTATTCCAAATTTGAACATTAATTAATTGGAAGTTACAGAAATAGCCTTCATGCTTGAATCACTGGTAGATGGACTTTAAGGCATGGTTGTTTTTCTCCTTGGATGATTGGTTTGCTTTAAATGAACAGGAAAGTTAGGCTACTATCTGATATGTGCATGATACGAATTCTTGGCCCCAATTTGGGATCTGCCCAGCACAAAGCTTGCTGCTAAATTAATTTTGAATCTTGTCAACCAGATTCATGAACTGTTTAATAAATATGCATAAAGCTCTTGCTTCTCTTGCATTCTCTTACTTTCAATCTCCCAAAGCTCATTGGTACAGAAACAAGTCGGACTCACCTTCATTACATATATAGGTGAAATCATTCACAGATGCTATTGATTCATACAAAAAGAGTAACTAACTTGGGCATAAATAACTTTCTTACTCACCGATTCCGACACCCACTTCCTCACTCACTGATTCAGTTTGGAGAACCTGCACTGATAGGGATATTAGAACTTGAAACATGTTGAATATGTGATAACTTGAACCAATTATCTTATTTCTGATATATATCGCAGCTTTTGTGAAACAAAGAGCTGAAAAAAAACTCATCAGGGTTTTGAAACTGATCTGTATCTCTTTGAATTTGGTATTGGTGCAGGGACATGATGCTTCTGTTCTGTTGGGTTTGCTGAAGGACTTCATTCCAATAATAGTCTCTTTCTAAGAGTCTGCTCTAAGGTATTTAATCTATCTCTTCCTTTCTCTTTTCTTAGCTTAAGTCTCTGGTTGTGTTATTATAGATTTCAGCAAGAGAATTTCGAACATATTTGGAGTAAAAAATTTTTCTTTAATAATTTTATAAATAAAATAAAATAAAATAAGAACAAAATGATTCTTTCAACTACTAATAAGAAGATTATATTTGTCATTGTTAAATGAAATGAACATGACTTTGTTAAACCCAACCCAACCAATCAAACGAGTCATACATTTTACGAAGACACATGTAATTTTCCTATTGGAACCCAAATTCGGAACCAAACCTTTTCCATAAAATAAATCTCAAGTCATGGTAATATTAAACGACAAGCAACCAAAAACAAAGACCAATGATCCCATTCGTTACATCCATCATCCATGACTCCATGTCATGTCATGTGTACCAAAAGGCAAAAGTTACCCGATGGCGATGAGTCACGACTCACGAGTGCATTGTATCGTAGGGATTTATTAGGTAATAGGTAAACCAATCTCAACCAAACAACCAAACAATACCAAACTCTTTTCTTATTCTGGGATAATCCTATTCCTCATCTTTTTGCCACCCACAAGCTTTTTCCTTTACCAGTCCTTCTTCTTCCTCTGTGCCAAAGAATTTGAGGTACCTCTTCTTCTTTCTTTAAATTTTTAACTGCTTTTCTCTTTTCTATTCATTTGCTTTATCTGTTTTTTGATTGCCTGTAAATTCCAACACTTTTTTTTGGCATCCAAACACGAGCGTTGCTGTTTAATCATACTCTCAGTTTTGTAAACTAATAAGAAATTCATATATTGTTGACATGATTGGCTGGACTTGTGAAACTGTTTATTAATTTATTAATTCAAATTTGCCTTGTGTGTCCTGTTTGGCTGCTGAGAAATTGAGGGAAATATTAAAGAAAGTGTAGAATGACAACCCTCACCCCCTTTTTTCTTAGAAACCGAACAGATAGTTTTCACCCACTAAATGGTGTGGTTAGTGTTTGGTAAATTTGTCTGTTTGGAGGGTTAGTGCAAAATGGGTCACTTTTATTCAATGAGAATTGAATTGAATTGAACATAGGGGCTACATGTTTGGTTTCTCATTCTGGGCAATTATTCATTCGTGTTAATATAATTTTGGGGGGAAAAAAAAAAACGAAATTGTCTTAAGGCCAAGCTCAGAGTCTTGAGTTAGAGCTTAAAATTGTATAATAGTTAGATATCAATTAAGTTAGACTAAACAATGTATAAATTCAGATAAGTTTTGGGTTTGCTCTCTTCATTAAAGAGAGCATACAAGATCAAAATGCCCTTGTGTGGTTTAGTGAGCAAATTTGCAATTCCGAGTTTGAAATCCTAAATGTTGGTAGAAATTTGAAAGGTTGAATGATTTAGCTGAGTGGCTATCTGGCCAAGAAATTTTTATATATTTTTAAAATTCTATAGTTCTCATTATTCCAACTGTGTGATTTGTGCTCTAGTCAATGGTTATAGGATTTGACACAATTGTGTGCTACCAGGAATAAATAAAATTGCAATAGCTTAAAAGGATTTTTTGAAAAATGTGCCAACTAATGTTAACAATCACATAGAAATGTTTACATTAACAGAAACTCAATTTCAAATTATTGAAATATTATCCAATCTTTTCCCAAGAAGTTTCTTGAACAATGACTGAATGTGATGTTTTTGCACCATGCAAGTGGGTACCATGAATATCTTGTTTTAGGGAAAGTGGTACTAATTTATTTATCGATAGGTGAGTAGCGAAAGTTGCTGAGAAAAATATAAAAGATTTTACATTATTACACGAGATGTAGTGTATACTTTGGGATGTGTTTTGTATGGCTAATCAGAAAAAAAAGAAAAACCATTTTTTGTATGCACTAGCATCAGGACATAGAAGAGTGATGAAAAAAATTCCTGTAAATTTGATTATATAGGAATATAGGATAAAGTCTGTCCCCTATTTCAGATTATGTTGTCCTATTAGGTTATCCCATATCTACATTTATTTTACTTGAACTCTACATTTCTACATTTGACAGTGGTGGAAGTCATCATCTACATATTAATGCTTGAATGTATGTACCATGTTTCTATTAGATACACAGTTACACACACCATTTATTTCTTTGATGGGTTGATATCCAATATACATTAATGAGTAATGTTATGTTAAGTTCCCAAAAAGCCTTTTATAGTTCCCCTGTATTAGGTTCCTTTTTCAAAAGAATCTCATATTGATCCAAGAATATATGAAGTATGCCTTTGTTTTTTGTTTTTGACCAAGTCTTTACTTATTAAACTTATCTCATGCAGTTACCACCTTTTGGGTTGGTGCATGTTACTATTTTTATCCATGGTCTCTCACTCTCTTGCTTACTGAGCGAAATAATCAATAAGTTATCATAAAAGTGAGATGAGATGCACTAGTAGGTCTGGTGCCAGTTGGGGAACTACCTTTTGTGATATCTGGAACTATAGTGTATTAAATAACATGTTAACCATCATAATATGATTCTGGAGTACTTTCAACAAGAAAAAAAATTGCCTTTATGGGAGAATAATTGTGGCTACAAGTCCTACCTAAGGTGGTAGACTATCATAGAATAATAATGATCATCACACACTCACTATTAAATCGTTTTCAAACGGAATGTGTACGAAAGATGCAATAGTAAGTGTGTAACAAGATTTTCCCATCCTAAAAATAACATTGCTGAAAGAAAATCTCCCTTAGTCTTGCGATCTTTCAAGAACAACTTTCCTCTCTAGGTAACTCAAGATCTCTATAATATTAGTGCAACCATGTCTTCTTACACATCGACTCAACTACCACATAAAAATTGTGAATAACTCAATTGTCAGGTTACATCTTACAGGGCTAACGGTCTAAAGAAATGAGGCCCAATAGAAATTTAAATAGCACTGTTTTAAGTACTATACATACCGTTTTTGTCATTTTCCAGTACGATTACAGTGTTAAATAAAAGCCAATCCCAAAATTTCAAGACTAAGATTTGATTGTTGAATTATAATCTTCTATAAGCAGTCATTATTATTTTTTGTTTTCATTTTTGGGGCAGATATAAGCACTCTCATGAACCACAACACTAGAATTAAAAATCTTGCAAGTTACTATTTTGGATAAACCGAAAAGGAAAAACCACTTTTTCTGATACATACATTATGAAAAAATGTAGTCATATACATATGTTAACTGCAGCCAAAAAAAAAAAAAAAAAGTTTAACAACCACAGATATTAATGAGAATTATTCTTGACAGCGTAAAAAGTTTGAGTCAATAGTTACAACAAATTAAGTAAATTTGAATCATTCTAACTCTTGCATCAACATCTGAAACAATAAAGGTTCTCTACTTCCATGATTCCATCATGCCTTTTTTTATTACAAAGAAAAGATTTAAAGTTCCAGTCTTCCAGAAATATAGGTCCCCAATTTATTCAATGAATTCCAACTCCTACGCACTTCACAGCCCAATTGGGCACTATGAGCTGCAAAAGCAATAGTTGGCAGGATATCTATTGCCCAACAAAACCATGTTTCAATATATTGTCCACCTACTGCACTTATTAATCTCAGCCTTACCTTTGATGCTGCAGAAAGTACATTCTGCATGACACTGAAAATGTAATAATTTCATTTTGGGATACTAGAAGAACATATACACTTACTGTACTATGGAGCCTTCTGACTACCACTTAGACCACTAGAGTTATATTAAGAAGCCACTACTTTATACAATTACAAGAACTTGTCTCAGTGCTAGTATACCGGGCTGACCTGCAGTTATAACGTTGCAAAATATATGCTCCCATTGCAAAAAAGACAAAATTTACAAGTTCAGTATATTATTTTCTTTTATTTTAGTATGACTAGTCATAAGTCCATATATTGAAACCCTTTTGTTGCATCAATTTGAGAGATATCTAAATCTCAATCATCGTTCTGGATTTGAAAAATAAAATATAGGAGGTTGCTATTATGTTTTAAGTTGGGTGTATTGGTGTAAGCGTGTTCATGACTCTACTTATAACAAGTCATTTTGCTCTTTGTGAAAGTTCGTGTTCATGACTCTACTTATAACAAGTCATTTTCCTTGTTGGCAGATTGCAAAAAGAAGAAGCGTTAAAAGTTCGTGTGACCAAAGCAAGTGCAGTTAGTGAAAGAGAAAAGGTAATGCGCACCCACAAGCATTGTTTTTTCAAGTACCAGTAGTGACTAGCGAGTAAACTTTAGCAGAGAACAAAAGACACCATTCTTTGCTGTCTTTTCTATCTAAACAATTGCATATGCCCTTATCTACTATAGTTCAATCATTCTCTGCGTTTAATCAATAAAATTCTTACTTATAAAAAAAACGAAAGAAAAAAAAAATTGAAAAGGCACCATTCTTTTGCCTTTATAGGTAGGAACATGAAAACCTTGTATGATGATTTTGTTTTTCTTTATTTTGTTTCAAATTTTAGGTAGTAAAAGAAGGCTTCTTATATTCTCAACTTCTTTCAATTATGTGTCCATAATTGCTTCCAATTATATGGAAATTATGAAGATTTGCCCTTCGATGTATGTTATTACTATCGTTATAATGAAAAAATGGCAACAAGGAAAGGGCTCTTTCTTTCTTTCTTTGTCTTCACGATGAAAGGGAGGGTGGTTTTTGTGTGCAGCGTTGGGTTGGGGAAAAGGGAGGGTGCTTCGCTAACATTCTTTGTATAGTTTCCAAAATAATTAGATTTTGCCAAGTTATTGAGATAGTGAGCTCTTGCGGTTGTGATGGTCCTTGGTTCTACCATATAAGAACCAAATTGCACAAGATTCCAACAGTTTAGCCCTAATTGATAGCTGTATAAATTATTAAATATCTGATATTCCAACTTTAAGTCTACTTTAATGTGAAAGTTTGGACGCTATCTTTAGGTTAAGTGGAGGTTAGGTGGGAGGTCATGTGGCTCGTTAAAATTTTGTTCTCCTTAAGAGAGAATCATTGCTTCTTACTTTACTTTTTTACTTTTTCTTTTCTTTTGTCCTTTTAGAATTGATAAGGAATCATTGGTAAAATTGTAATGAAATGTAATGGGGAGCTTGTTACCTTCCTACCAACAATGGACAAAGTCACAAAGCATTAACAATAATCATTGGACAATAACAGCAGTCTAAGTAATCACTTCATAATATACTCAGGAGCAGTTGCTTTTGCCTTAAATATTTATTTACCTTTGTGAATGCATTGTTTTCAAGACAAATTGAAAACTATTGCAGTATTACTACAACTAATTTAACTTCTAATCTTTAATTCTATATGACGTTAAAGACAAATTTTCATCTTGTCATGACATAAGTTCGAATATACATTGCATCATAACTGTGCATCCATAACAAAAAACATTAAACTAAGCTAGTTCCCTAATCACGATCTTAATTATTAATAGGCTAGCATTAGTTGTGGTCCACAGATGGTCCAAGAATGACATGTTTGCTGATTTGTTATGGTATGAAATCTGAATAACAGCTTCTAACCAATTATTTTTATATTGACAACTTCGATGATAATTTGCCAACCCAAACAATTCTTTCCCAATTTCTTGGTGATTTTGCTAGCCTCTTCAAATTGGATTTCGCATTTTGCAAGGTAAAAAAAATGAAATAAACTCAATTAATTATAATTAAAGGGTAACAGTAAGTATATGATTTGGTCATGCATATGCATAGTAGTATTATTATTTGGGCATAATCATTGGACAATTTCTTGTGCAATGCATTAGATGCTCCAAATCATTAACAAAATAATGTTCTTTTCTCTAAACATAATTAAGTTCAATGTAACTATGCCTTCGTCATTTATCTTAGTCATGCTATCAGAGTGTCCAAACCCATAGATGTATCATAGTGGATTTAGGTAAATTACTTGAGTAGTTGCTATAATAAAGTGCCTATAATATTGGACCATGATTTTTAGCACGATTACGAAGCTAATGTGTCGATGTATCAAAGCGGAGTAACGTTACTTGACACATTTTCAAAGAACGTCATTACGAATTAAATTCTCAACCAATCTTGTTTGAACTCACTTTTGACCAACGAGCCAAGTATTTGCCGTTTATGGTCTTACAATGTTATTGCATTATTAGGGATTTCATAATTATTACAAAAATTGTCATTAATGAGTACCAAATGACATATATTTAAATCACTTATGCTTAACTAGTTTTACAACTTAACACATGACATTTGTCTAGGACAAGTGTTATATGTTCTAAGCAACTAGCCGCATACTTGGGTATGTCTATTCTTAACAAATGACAAATAAATGTAATTATAATAATTATTACCTTTGTAGTAACAACTCTTGGTGTAGGTGAAAATCCGTACATATTGTATTGCAATGGATAAAAGTTGGATGGACAAGAGGAGGGGTTCAAGAGAATATTTTGAAGGTGTAAACCGATTCGTGGAATTTCCCTCCCCATCCGCGCGTGATGGGAAGATCTTCTGTCCTTGTGTGAAGTGTGTCAATTTGATTGCACAACCGCTAGATGTGGCACGTGAGCATTGTTGGGCGAAGGGGATGCTTAAAACTTACAAAGTTTGGGACTTTCATGGGGAATCGGCGGCTGCCACGCCAGCTACCGAATGTGGGACCTCTCAGGTGCAAGAATCCCAAAATGTATATGGTGATTTTCGTGGGATGTTGCACGATTTGTGCCCCCCGCATGAAATGGCACCCGAACCAATGGAAGAAGGTCCAACTGCGCAACATTCGGGTGAAGGTCTGAATGATGACGCCAAGAAGTTTTACAAGATGATAGATGATGTACACAAACCTTTATATGAAGGTTGTACAAAATTTACCATTTTCTCAGCCATTGTCGTGTTGTTCCAGTTGAAGACTCTGTGTGGTTGGACGAATAAGTCATTTACTCTGTTGCTTCAAGTCCTGAGAGATATGCTTCCTTCAGACGCAAAGTTGCCAAAGGACCATTATGAGGCTAAGAAGATAGTCCGAGATTTGGGTTTAGGTTATGAGAAGATCCATGCTTGTCCCAATGATTGTATGCTGTTTTGGAAGCAACATGTTAACCTTGAGGCGTGTCCTTGTTGTAACGCTTCAAGGTGGAAAACAAATGAGGCATCTGTTGCTAGTAAGCATGCATCATCCAATAAGGGGAAGAAGAAAGCTGCGAAGATCTTACGGTGGTTTCCTTTAAAGCGAAGATTGCAGCGACTATTTCTTGAACCCGATCTGGCTAGTTCTATGAAATGGCATGTTAATGGTCGTACTGATGATGGGGTAATGCGGCATCCTGCTGACTCAGGTGCTTGGAAAATGTTTGACAGTAAGCATTTACAGTTCTCATCTGACCCTCGTAATGTCAGACTTGGATTAGCTGCGGATGGGTTCAATCCCTTCGGAATTATGAGTACCAGTCATAGTACGTGGCCTGTGATGTTGGTCCCCTACAATCTCCCACCTTGGCTGTGCATGAAACGGTCATCTATGAATCTATCATTAGTTATCCTTGGTCCTACCTCGCCAGGGATTGCTATAGATGTGTACTTGGAACCGTTAGTAGAAGAACTAAGGGAGTTATGGGATGTTGGAGTACAAGCGTACGATGCATCTTCAAAAGAAGTATTCCAATTGCGTGCAGCGTTGATGTGGACTATAAATGATTTTCCTGCATATGCTGATTTGTCGGGTTGGAGTACCAAAGGTGAGTTGGCGTGTCCTTCTTGTGCTGTGGAAACTGACTCCCTATATTTGATAAATGGCCACAAATTCTGTTACATGGGACATCGGCGATGGTTGGATGTTGACCACCATTTTCGGAAAGAAAGTTTGCTATTTGATGGATCTATTGATACGCGATTGGCTCCTGAACCACCAGTCGCATCAGAAATTATGTGTGGAACTGAACATTTACTTGGACGTTGTCTGGGAAGGAAATGTCAACTTGCTTACAATAAAAGAAAGAGAAGGGAGGAAGACCCGATTGGTTGGAGGAAGAGGAGCATATTTTTCACCTTGCCTTATTGGGAGGATCATAAGTTGCGACACAATCTTGATGTGATGCATATAGAGAAGAATGTGATGGACAATATACTAAGCACACTGTTGAATGTGAAGGACCAAACGAAGGATAATTACAAGGCACGTCTTGACTTGGCGGAGATGGGGATAAAGAGTGAACTCCACCTACAACGAAAAGGTGATGATAAGTATATCATACCAGCCGCATGTTTTCATATGAATTTATCGGAGAGAGATAGTTTCTTGCAAGTTTTGAAGGACATAGCAGTGCCTGATGGGTACGCTTCCAATATCTCACGCCGGGTGAATATGAAAGAACGTAAGATTTCTGGTTTAAAGAGTCATGATAATCACATCTTGATGCAGCAGCTTTTTCCCATAGCATTACGTGGGTCTTTGCCATCTCATGTAACTAGGCCTTTGATAAAGTTAGCTTGCTTCTTTAGAGAAGTTTGTTCCAAAACCCTTACGGTTTCAAATATTGTGACTCTTGAGGCAGACATTGCAGTGACATTGTGTGAATTAGAAAAGATATTTCCTCCATCCTTCTTTACAGTGATGGTACATTTGGTCATACACTTAGCTGCTGAAGCTAAGATTGGTGGTCCAGTGCACTACCGTTGGATGTATCCTATTGAGAGGTAAGATTTATGTAATATTATTGATCAACTTCCAGTTTCATAAAAAACTGCCTTCGAATGACCATTGCCAATCATTAATCCTATCATTCCTTTATAGGTACCTCTCACGACTTAAGTCTTACGTACGAAATAGAGCTGCTCCGGAAGGGTCTATTGCTGAAGGATACATAGTGGAGGAGTGCTTAACATTTTGTTCACGGTATATGGAAGGAGTTGAAACTATATTCAATCGACCCACCCGGACGATTGAGGAGTCCACAGGGCCGGTTTCGATTGTGACACTAAACAATACAGAGTGGACCCAAGCCCATCGCTATGTTTTATTCAATTCAGAAAACATCAACCGCTTTCGTGAGTAAGTATTACGTATACATATATGATTGCAATCAATCCAATATACGTTACGTGTATTAACCCTAATACAATTGCATACACAGGATGCACAATAGACTGATGGAGGATGAACTCCAAAAAGGCCAGAATCGTAACGTTTCCAAGGACATTATATATAAGCACCACATGGAGAAGTTCTGTACGTGGTTTACGAGTCATGTACGTATGACATTTTGAACTTAGTAAACCCATAACACTGTGTCAACTATGATTACTTGTACTGATATGAATTATTTTATTTTGGACAACTGATGTTAGGTGATGTCCCTCACTGGTGCTGATAAGGAAAGGGAGGGAGTTAGTGATACCCTTATTGCATTGTCCAAATGACCATCTCTTTATGTTAAGAGATTCAAGCATTATGTCATAAATGGCTTAAAATTTAGGAGTGTCAGTGATGAGGCAAACAAGAAAACGCAGAATAGTGGAGTTAGTGTCGCTACTGATGGTGGCAGTACGTACTATGGTATTTTAACTGATATAATCGAGTTGAATTATTCAGACAATATCAAACTTGTCTTATTCAAGTGTAAATGGGTTCATGACGAACATAGAAGAGGATATAAAACTGATGAATTTGGGTTTCCTATGGTGAACTTTACACACTGCATACATGTTGGGCATAAAATGACAGATGAACCATATGTCTTGGCATCTCAAGCTACACAAGTTTTTTATGTTGAAGATAAAAGGCAGAAAGATTGGTATGTTGCTGTCAAAACTAAAGCTAGGGATGTGTTTGATGCCGGTCTTGGTCCCCAACGTGAGGAGGATGACGTATATAGTTTTTCTGAGAATGTTCCGTACAATATAAGCACTAATGAGATTGTGGCTGACAACCTTCGTTGGGCTCGGGATGATCTAGACGGAATGACAATTGATGCCTCTATCATCACTGAAAGAGATCGTCAAAATGTAAACAAGGAAGACGATTGTGAGTTTATTGACGATGAGTCCGACGATGAAGCTGACAACGAGGATGAGTACACCGAGGATGAGTAGTTCTGTATTTTTAGTGGTGTATTCTGCATTTGGATGTTACAGTTGTTAATGAAATTGTATTGGTATTCATGAATTAAAGCCATTCGTCGGTGTTGTATGTGATGAATTTGTTAATTCTATCTACATTGTTAATTCCTTGAATTTGTACATATTATGCATCCAATTTCTTTCCCTCTTCGCTATTGGATTTGCAATTCATTTCTTATGATTTTGTTTATATGTTCGTGTGGTGTTAGGGTTTCATGTCGTCATCGTTGTAGTGGTTGGCAAAGAGAAGCTCTTAAACTTAGATATATGCCTGGAAAAATTGTTAAATATTGCCATGAGTTATTTTACTGTCTTTTTGTCATAATACATTTTATGCAATTCACTGTTGTCTATAATTAACATTGTTTTTGTTTTGTGTGTAATTGGACTCAGGAATGGGAAAGAAACGCCAGTTGCCAGTTGTGGAAGTTGGCGAAGGACCTCCACGTTCACGACAGAGGGGGAAGGGGCTGGCAGCCGCCCAATCTAGGGATACTGGGACACATGACACAGGTAGTTTACATGTCTTTCTATGTAACATTTGATATTTATTACTGTTTTAACTAATTTTTCGGTTGTTTGGTGCAACAATGGAAGGGGAACATCCATTGACAGTGGTGGAAGTCGCCGTTGGACCATCACACGCACGCTCACGAGAGTGTGTGCAAGAGGAGCTAAGGGCCGCCTACGCGGCTGATCAGCAAGCAAGAGAGGAGGGAGAAGATGTTGATGAGACACAGCCGCCTTCTCCAGGTAAAAGTAAAAGTAATGTCAAAAGAAATTTGTTGAAGGACCCACTTGAAAATAATGTTTCAATCACAATAATACATGTCAATTATTATTAAATTTGTGGAGTCTTCAGTACTACTCTTTTGACGCTAGCCTTTGTGGTATTAAAAATTGGGCATGTAGTCTTATATTTATCATGTGTCACTTATTATTTTTTAACCAAGATTTAGTATTTGTCACTAATAGAGCCTAAATGCTACGGTTTAGGCACATTGGCACCATGCATATATATGAGCTTTCCCTGGTGGCTGGTATATTTCGTTTTCATAGTCAATGCAGGGTTTGACCTAGTCAGGGAAATTAACATGAATGGAAAACTTATTAAAAATAGATTACAATGTAGGTATATTTTTTATCCTTTAAAACCGATCAAGGTGCAAGTTCTACACTCTTAGAATTTATGTTTTATTCTGGTTTTGAATTTGTGTTGTACACTTTTAGAATTGTGTTCTATCAATAAAGGTTTGGTCACTTGGCTTTACAAAGAGAAGATGAATTCTTTGTTAATGTAACTAGTAAATTCATTTATTTTTATTGTGGGATAGCATATTAAATCACGCCTATACTAAAATAAGCTTATATTAATGTCTTGGCCTAATAGTATAGAATAATTATTATAAAGGTATAGGTTGTAGACTTTTAGCAGCATGGCTATTGTATGGTCTAATGACTCTAATCTCCAGTTTAGAAAATTTTGCACAATTCTACAAAATGGACCATGCTTGCCTAACTTAGGGTCTACTTGGATTGAGGGGGGAGGGAGGGACTATGGAGGGGAGTAAAAAACAGTTGGCTAAAATAGCCTCTCTCTCTCTCTCTCTCTCTCTCTCTCTCTCTCTCTCTCCTCTTAATCCAAACGGACTATTAAGTTACTAGTTCAAAATATTAAGTGCACTATTACATGTTTTAGAACAATTCATTCAATTGTAATCTTGGTTTTATCTAAAGACGAGACTTGTAAAAGGAAACAACTATTAAAAAAAAAAAAAAAAGAACTCTTGGTCTCTAGGTTTTTTTTTTACTACCTCTAGAAATTAAAAAACAAAAAAGACAGTCATTTATTTTAAAGAAATTATTGTAGAGATTGATCCAACATGATTAATGAAGATGATTTGGCCAAGATTATTCCCTCTCAATAGGTTAAGGAAAAAAAAGAAGATAATAATAATAAATTGAAATATTGTATGCGCATTATATGGATGCTTGGAAAGTTGAGAAATTGACAAACTTAATTATTTTGAAGAAAATATTTGTATTTCCTAAATATATATATTTTGGAGTATTTTCTAAAAACAAAATTATAAAAAGAAAAGAAAAAAACACTGACATGATCTATTGATATGGAATACGAATAACATCAATATTGATTCATATATAATAATATTTACTCTAATCCATATGAATAAATATCATGATGATAAAAGTTGTACCCCTAATATTGTTGTCGTCTAAATAACGGAATGGACAAGTATTCTCTTATATATGGAAAACTTTTCAAATCATAGAGACTACAGGCCAATTGAAATTTTCTGCCACTTATGTGAGGCATGTTAAGTTGGTCAAATAAAAAATGAAGTCATAAGATTATAGACCTATGGTAGAACTAGTGAGACAAAGCTCTCATGAAGGCCATGTAGGTTTGGCAACGTGTGGAATGGTCTAATAGGACTTGAGTACAATTGATTTGAGGGATATTCTCTTTGTTTTTATTTTTTTTTTTAAGACATTTATTTTAAAGATATTATTGTAGAGATGGATCCAACATGATTAATTAAGATGATTTGGCCAAGATTATTCCCTCTCAATAGGTTAAGGAAAAAAAAAAAGATAATAATAATAAAGAGAAATATTGTATGAGCATTATATGGATGCTTGGAAAGTTGAAAAGTTGACAATAGGCCAATTAATAGACATTTTCTACCACTTATATGACACATGTTAATATGGTCAAATAATTATTAAAAAAAATAGTCATAACACTGGGTGATATAAATTCCCTTGAAATTTACTGTGTAATGTGAATTGAAAGAATTTTGAGGTTGGGGTTTTGTGATTGTACGATTTTGAGTAGTACTTTTACATTATAGTGCTTCATGACTCTTTTTTTCTTTTTTTTCTTTTCTTTGTAGGGGCGAAGAGCTTACCTTGAGCTATGTTGATTTAGTTTTATTTCCTAGTACTTAAGTAGTATGTGGTTTAATGATTCTTTATTCCCACATACTAATGTCAAGGTAAAACCAATATTTAATGTCAACATTGTCACTATAAGAAAGGAGAAAGATTGTTAGGAACAGTTGATGCTAGTTAAGCACTTGAAATGTATATATATACTGTAACTTTTCTGTTGTTGTGAACTTTAAATTTTATTACTAATAGTGGTTTACTATATGCAGGAGCTTTGGTCCAAGATACCCCAGTAGTGGGCAATGGGCGTGAAGAAGATTCGGTTCAGGAAACCCCACAGTCCAGTAATGTTAAAAACAAGCGTGGGGTAACGCTTATGAGCCGCATATGGGCTCTTCCAGCTCACCAAAGACTTACATGTCCGTTAAATAAGAGCGGCCAACCGATTGGACAGAGCGGCCAAACATTCAAAAGGTGGTTGGGCACTTTTTGCCTCTGCCAGGCCCTTTGCCCACTTGTACCAGTTAATTGGACGCATGTCCCTGATCATTTCAAAGAAAATGCGTGGGATAAGATACAGGTAGTAACTTATTAAGCTACTTTTAATTTTTAGAATCAAATGACATTTTTAGTAAGGTGGACTATTGCACTATGCTAATGAGTAGTTTTGCATTTCAGAGTAAGTGGCAGTTTGAGCCCGAAATTATCAAACCACCTAATCAAATGGCCTGGGCAATGCGCTTATTGGGGGAACTGAGGAGGAACCGAAGGACCAAGTTAAAAAAAAAATACAAGGTAAAAGATAAGTCGATAGGAGATGTCAAATTGGCCAAACCACAGTGGGCTGACACGCAGGACTACGAGGAGCTAGTTGACTATTGGTTTGATCATAAAATGGTGGTGAGCATATTTTCTTGCTCTATTATCTTTTACTGGTTCATTTCGTCATATGATGGGTTTTTTTTGTCATTAAGAAGGTATTGTCTTCCAATATTTTTATTTTTATTTGATTTTTTGTTGGTATTGTTGGTGGGAATGTGTTTGTAGACATTAGTTGATAAGAACAAGAGAAGTCGTGGGTTGCAGAAGGACATAGCGAGGTCGGGGCCTATAAGTTTTGCCCAAACTGCTGAGAATATGGTAAGAAATGTATTGTAGAAGAAGAACTAAAGTTTTAATACACATGATATTTTAATCGAACTTGTGACAAAGAACATGGTAGAGCAATTTGATAACACCATTATTGACATTCTTACAAAGAACATGGTAGAGCAATATGACCCTCTTGTGTGATGAATATGAAGAGTTTGAAGAAACTAGTTTACTGATGAATCTGAGCATTTTTTGTGAAGTAGTACGTAATTTTTTACCATTGCTTGCCTTAATAGTTTTATTTCATAATAAAAACTAATGTTAGACATTAAAAATGCGATTGAAATGCGGCTATAGGATCTTTGTTGGCAGCTTGAAGACATATTTTAGCCGCGTTTAAAACGCAGCTATAGATAAATTCAATATATATTCAGGGGGTTGTAGCCGCGTTTAAACTGCAGCTATAGGTACTGACCTTAGGCCACATTTAAGAAACGCGGCTATAGTTGTGGCCTATTGCCACGTTTTAAACGCAGCTAAAATATGTCTTCAAGCTGTCAACAAGGGTCCTATGGCCGCACTTTTTGAAATGTGACCTAAGAAAGGGCTATTTTATGTAATCATAAGGCACGTAGTGATCCAAAAATAATAATAATAATAATAATAAAAGAAAAAAAAAGGGGGCGGTTTTGTGTGTTTTTTTTTTTTTCCCAGTTTTTTATTATTATTATGATACATTAAATTTTTTTTTATGTCAAAATGCGTTAATTTTATATGGACAAATTGGATGGAGATAGTTGTGTACAATATGCGTTAACTTTATAGGGACAAAAAAAAATTGAAAAAAATGAGTTAGTTGAAGCATAACGTGTTATTATTATGATGTAGGCAAAAGAAAGTGGACAAGCAGTGGAGCGTGCAGCTGTTTTCGCGAAAGTATACAGCAAAAAGATGGGACTCCTATTAGTGATGGAGTGAGAGATAAGATTGTAAGTCAGATTATCGTTGGTGGACTATATGTTTTGTTTTTTGTGCGTGATATGTTTATAGCAAATAATATGTGATTTGGGTCTTGTGTGAAAACAGGATAAAATGAAAGAAATTTTAAACAATGGGGGCTCACTACAAGGAGAGCGTGACGCAGGAATCTTATGGTCCACAGATGATGCATTCGCTCAAGTGATGGGCAAAGGACGTTGTGGTCGTGTACGGGGGGTCGGTTTTGGGCCAACCCCAACAGGAAGAAGTGGGGCCAACCTTCCATGTTCGACCGGTCCGTCGTCCAGCGAAACAGCCCATCGGATGACTGAATTGGAAAATTCACTGAGGGACCAACTTGCCCAATCAGAGCAGAGGCATCAGGAGGCTATCGCCGCATTGCATGCACAGCATAAGGAAGAAATTGCCGAAATACGGGCCGAATCAGATGCACGACATCAGCAGTAGATGGCGGAATCAAAGTGGCAAATGGATGAATGTTTGGCGGGCGTGAAAGCGATGTTACAAGGATTTCACGAGTTTCCTTCCATGACACAAGCTATGCAGGTACTAAAAATGTTGCCTTTAATATATTTTCAGTTGCATGTTTATTGCAAATCTATTGTTTAGTACCACTAATATGATGTCTATAATATACTCAGGATAGCGCTGCTAGATAGAGTGGGACTAATCGTGGACATTTTGAAGATTCCAAATGTTTATTTGTGTACTTGGACAATGTTTAATTTGTGTAAATATGTTGTTGTATTGAACTTCCAGTTGCTGTATTTATTTTTAGTTATTGTACTTTATTTATTATATTTGAACTTCTAGTTGCTGTATTTGTGAGAATGAACTTCCAAATGTAGTTGTGAAGTTGTGAATGAACTTTGAGAATGAACTTCCAAATGTAGTTGTGAAATTGTGAATGAACTTTGAGAATGAACTTCCAAATGTTTGAGAATGAACTCTGAAATTGCGTTTGTGACAGGTTTTGTAAATTGGGAATAGGTTTTCTGGCCTAGACAGAGAGGAAAAAAAAAAAAAAGAATCAACTATGAAAAACGCGGCCAAAAATCAAAATTCCGATGCTGCTGTCTGAGCTATGGCCGCACTTTTAAAGCGCGGCCTAAGGTTATGGCCTTAGGCCGCGCTTAAAACGCGTCCTAAGGCCAAATGGCTGAGATGAGGCCCATCTGGGTGAGGCCTATGGCCGCGCTTAACACGCGGCCTAATACCATTACCTTAGGCCGCGCTTAAAAGCGCGGCCTAAGATTCTGTCTTAGGCCACGCTTTAAACGCGGCCTAAGGTCAAATGGGCTGAGATGAGGCCCATCTGGGTGAGGCCTATGGCCGCGCTTAACACGCGGCCTAATACCATTACCTTAGGCCGCGCTTAAAAGCGCGGCCTAATACCATAATCTTAGGCCGCGCTTTTTAAGCGCGGCCTAAGGTTGTCTCTGAAGCCGCGTTTAAAATGCGGCCTAAGGGCTGTCTGAGGCCGCGTTTTTGTCGCGGCTATAGGACCGGGTCTTGGGCCGCGGCTCAAAAAGTGCGACCTTAGACTTCACGGGCCTATAGTCGCACGTTTTAGGCCGCGGAATAAAACGCGGCCTAAGGAAGCGCGGCCTAAGGCCAAACTGGCCTAAGGCCGCGTTTTTACGCCCTATGGCCGCGTTTTAAAAACGCGGCCTCAGAACCGTTTTTTTGTAGTGATCGGAAAATAAAATATTACTTTGCTAAGAAGGTTATCAACTCAAATGGAAAATTAGGTAATGAAATGAGGTTGCGGAAAAGGAGTGATGCCTTCTTCTCCTAGAGTGCTCACTTGTATAGACTTTTCACGCTTCTACACCAAAGGTGCTAGGGATTCCTAACTTCTGAACTGTTTTAAATCAAAACAATTTTTTTTTTTTTTTTTAACTATAGAGAAATACTTTAATTGACTAAATTTTTTTACTGCATATACTGAGAGCAGATTTGATGTTAATTACAAATTATTCATGAATGGTAACTTATCGAGTACTATTTTGAATAGTAGCACTGTTTTTATCTTGACTTGTCGACGGTATTGTTCATCTTTAACTTTCGTGAGCGCAGTTTTTCAAAAAATTTCAATCTTCCGCAAGATCATAGGGGTCTCTTGGGAATCTTGGTGAACTAAGATATGGGTTGGACTCAGTTCTTCTGGCTTGTTGATTGGAGGAGGAAGCTTCATTAGAAGCTGAATATATATATATATATATATATATATATATATATATATATAATGCTGATTTTGATTCCAATTAGGTAACAAAGGGCGGTGGTTGCTTGGGGAACAGTTTTGGCACTTGGCATGATTCATAGTCTCCACTGACTCTTGTCATTTACCTTTCGTGCAAAATTGTATCTAGCCAATATGAACTGGCCATTGAAGTCAAACACGACCACCCAAATCTAACGGCTTTGTTTTGTGATGCTTTACTAAAAATAAGATTATCATAAAATGATGGTAACGCCAAATTGCAGAACCCTATCCAAATCTAAATTTTGTTGGAAATATTTTAGACTTTTTAGTGAATAAATAAATTTTAATATAACATATAATACCCCGAATAATAAATAAATGTTAGAAAGAATCTCACAGTGCTGTAGAATCACATAAACAACGATATCATTAAATATTGATTTGTATAACTAGGAGTAAAATTAAAAATGCAACTAGATATATGAAAGATTAAATTTTAGTCCCGTTGGTAAGGACAAATATCCTGTTAAAGGTAAGCAACCAAATTGAAAGGAAAATTTTTGTAAGTTATTTTATTTTCACATTTTTTTTGAGTTAGAGTGATGGAGTACAATAAAAGTGATACTAATAATGAAACCATATGAAACATGTTTGTGTTGACATGTTCAGCTCCAATTGGTTGAAAATAACGTAATAAAATTCATTCTCTTCTCTCTTATGTTTCGGTCGGTAGGTGTTGGCTCCAAAGGCCGGATACTTTTTTTTTTTTTTTTTCCAAATGACGTGAGTCAAGTCAAATCAATCAAAAAAGGGACACCACAAATGTTATTAAACACTTGATGCATGTAATCCCTACTATTATTAATTTTTGGTACATTACTAATTTGTTCCATATTTCGTACATCATATTTTAATTTGATTCCTAACCTTTCAATTGTGTCAATTTTATCTATAATCTTTTAGTATTGTGTCAATTTAGTTTATGCAGTTATCTTTTAGATGAAAATTGATAACGTGTCTAATGGCCAAAATAAATAAATTAGCTTCTGTTGATGTGAAAATAAACTAAAATTTTATTTTAACCGTTTGTCATGTAAGCAATTTTCATCTAATATATAATGGTAAAGACTAAATTGACACGATATTAAAAGATTATGAACCAAATTGACACAATTGAAAGGTTAATGACCAAATTAAAATATATTGTAAATATTAGGGACTAAATATATAGTTTACCCTTAATTTTTAGATAAAATACTATTTTGATCTCTAAATTTTATTAATTATTTTTTATCCTTAAAATTTAAGAAATTCATTTTTCGTCTCTAAACTATTGAAAAGTTCATCTTTCATCCCTAAATTCTCAAAAATCTTTTATTTATATTTTTAAACTTTACTAAAAGTTTGATTTTCATCCCTAAACTATTAAATTTTTTTTTTCATCCCTATTTTTGTCTCTAAAATATTTATATAAAAAAAAACTTTTTAACATTTAAGACGAAAAACAATTTTTTTTTAAGTTTAGGGACCAAAATAATATTTTATCCTTAATTTTTTGTTTGAAATGGTGTAATTTAGTCCACCATGTTTGTAGTTTTGTACCATCTTGCAATTCTATATAAAAAACTTATTTTGAAAATTTTTCCCAAAAAAAAAAAAAACCAAAACAATTGAAAAAAGAAATGTAGTAGTACGAACACAAAAGACGGGGAAAAAAAAAAAAAAAAAGGAAGAGAAGACAAGGAGTCAAGGACCAGACTCTCACCAGCACGCAACTTTCCATAATAAAAATAAAAAAATAAAAAAGGGAAAAAGCCCACATATAAGAGATCAACTTTTTT
>JAXUIC010000116.1:0-65998 GCA_035136125.1 Quercus rubra
CTCCATCCAAACAGGCCATAACTCTCTCTCTCTCTCTAAAACCTTCACCAACTGCAACACAATTGGATGACACAAGAAATGGAAACAGCAACGAATCAATGAAACCAAAACACAAAAAATGTTTCTTTCGAATTTGGATTGAGAATTCAGAAATCGGAGAAATGAAGGGGGAAATGGAGGAATCGAATGATCGGAGGGTGATCGGATCGTTGATGAATGATGATGGAACCACAAATTCATATAAAGAAATATCGAGAGAGAGAGAGAGAGAGAAAGAGAGAGAGGTAGGTAGGGGAGAGAAGAAGAGGAATAATAAGAGGAGCTGCTTCTTCCTTCCTCACCGTTAACGGCCGGTTTGGTATGGCATTTAAGCAACGTTTTTTAGTTTTGAAATAACATTATTCGTTTTTTCAACTACATTTTTACTTACACGTAGTTCTTAAAAATACAAACAATATTTGTATTTTTTTTTACACAGAAAGGAGAGACCGTTTCCTTTCGCCTGCTATTTGTTTTACTCTCTCTCTTCTTTCTTTCTTTCTTTCTTTTTTTTTCTTTTTTTGTTTCTAGAAACACTTGCTAAAAATATGAAAAATAAAAATAGATTTTGAAAGATAAAGTTTTTCTTATTACACAAAAATTATATATATATATGATAAAGTGTTTTCTAGAAAGAAAAAAAAAATTATCTCTTTTATTCCAGTATAAACTAATTTTGGTCTCAATCTCTTTTCTTTTTTTTTGGTTCTCTGTTTTTGTTTCTAGAAACACTTGCTTAAAATATGAAAAAAAGAAAAAAGAAAAAAAAGAAGATGAAATTATAGTCTTTTTGTTTTTGGTTACATGAGAAAATATAGGATAAAATATATTGAATAAATAATACTAGCACCGTCCAAGTCTTTTTTTTTTTTTTTTTTTAACAATAAAAAAATAGATTTACCTCTTATTTTCAACAAATATAGAACACTCCATTCCATAGTATGATGTGGAGAAAAAAAAAATCAAAATTAGTTCTCATCAGAGTTATAACACTTTTTTTTTATAGATATGATAGGTAGGTTAACATATAACACATAACTATTAGATGATAAAAGAGGAAAAATAAATAGTAAAAATATAAAAATCCTAAGCTAGGGAAATGTTATTTAAAACTTTATATATTATAAGCTTCCAATAGTTTTTGAAATCTCGATCGGGATTTGTATAGTATGCTCTTTATTTTTTTAAAAGAGGTATAGTATACTCTTAATCTTTCTTAAAAAAACATATTTTGATTTAAAAATACTTTTACCTCTCTCAAAGTGTTAAAAAATTAAACTATATATCCACCTTGATTAAAAATAATAATAATAATAATCTCTTGTTATCAGAATATACTATCATATAGTTTTTGCTCGTGATGTATTATAAATATTTTTTTTTTAAAAAAAATTTTTCCAAAAAAAAAATTTTAGCATTTAATTTTTTTTTCAATGTTTTTTTTTTCAAATATTTTGTCCTCATTTCATATGTTATTTCCTTCCTCGCAAGGAACAAAATGCTTTAAAAAATTTTGTGTAATTTTGATTAATAAATACTAAACTTCTAGATTGAACAAGGAGAAGTGGCTTTGGGAAAATGGGGGAAAAACTTAAATATTCCAATTGGTTTGAGACCTTTTTTTCCCAAAAAAATATAAAAGGATCAATTGCTAGTGATTTGGGAGCATGCTTATTTATTTATTTTTATTTAAATATAATAATAGATTGGGAGCGTACCAAATGTTTGTTTTTCATCCTAAAATTTCAAAAAATTCTTTTTTCATCCTTAAACTTTGTAAATAGTTTTTCAATAGTTTAGGGACAAAATATGGATGAAAAAAGAAATTTTTTCAATAGTTTTAGAGATGAAAACAAAAATTGTTACCAAACATAACCTAAATTTTTCTTTTTAAAAGAAAATCTAGATTAGTTTTAAATAGATTGAAAATGGTTTCAAATATGATTTAAATAGAATGGACTCTTTGAGTTTGCTAATGTTATCTATGTAGAGGGAAAGCTTACCTTTGCATTACTATTGGTTAATAAAATCTTGGTGAAAACACTATTTTGGTCCCTACATTTTGGGGTCACAGTCAATTTGATCCCTACAATTTAGTAACGGTCAATTTGGTCCATATTATTTTCAAGTTGCAGTAAATTTGGTCCCTACTGTTAATTCACTAACAGAAAATATTTACGTGGCAAACGGTTTGCATTGTTGGCACAAACGTGGCTAACATAATAATATAATATTAAATAATTTAATATTAAAAAAGACACCTAAGCATTTTAATTTAAAACATTAATTGAAAGAGCAAAAATAAAGAAAATGATTTTTTTTTTTAAATAAATCTTGAATTTCTTTTATTTTCTTTTCCATCTTGCACTTTCTAAGATACCAAACACAATAACCAGCAACACCACAATCTAAAACCAAACAATATAAACTTCTCTACCTCTCTGTCTCATTCACTCTCACACACACACACATAGAAATCCAATCTATTTTCAATAATATAAGCTTCCCTACCTCTCTCTCTCATTCCCTCTCACACACACGCAGCAGAAATCCAAATATTTATTTCCAATAACCATGGCTAAGCATGGTGGAGCAAGAACGAACACCAGTGACTTCGTGCGAGGCTTCGACAGTAGATGCAAAAGGGGAATAGCAGACACAGAGGATGCCGTTGTGGGCGACGCAAGGAGGAGGAGTGTGTCTCATCCGTTCAATATTGGCAATAGGGATACAGTTCGAGGCCTTATTGTTTTGAATGTTTTGTTGGATTGGAAATGAAAAGCTGATTTTCGGTGGTTGAGGATTTCAATCTTGGGTGGTTCAACCTTCAATGGTTTGGATGTTGATGGTGGCTGTAAATGGTCGAATCTGACTGTGGTGGTTTTGATGGTTGTGTGGAATTTAGTGAGTTTAAACTGAACCCTTTACTTCTCTTCATCATCATCATAATTTTTTTTTTCTTTTAAATTGGATATAGTTTTCTCTCTTCATCATCATATATCATTTTTTTTTTCAAAATTTATTTGTTTTCTTTCGGGTTGAATTTTGGTGCCAAATAAATTGTTCCAATAGTGATTTGTTTATAGAAGATAATCTGGGTTTGTTGCAGAGAGAAGATCTATATTTTTCTAAAATTTCCCTTTTATAGTAGAATCTTCTCAAGTTACGTATAATGATTTTAATAAATATGTATGCTATACATAGTATTAAAAATATATATTTTATCTGCTTAAATTTTCATTTGTTTGTTATGGTTTATTATGAGTTTATGACTTAAATATATATATATATATATATGTAAGGTCACAAATTGTAGCTCAAACCCAAAAGGAATAGGAAATGGGCCCAAGAAGCCCAATACAATAAATTTGTAAGAGAGTGGATGAAAGAACTAGGCTGATAATGGGTTTTCTACCAGTTAATCAGGGTTCTAAGCCTGTTCGAGGAGGAATACACACATAATCAGAGGTTGAATTCAAGTCCGAGGAGTAAGTTTTTGAATGGATAGGCTATTTCAATTGGTATGTTCTTTCTAGTGCTACAGTAAATCTTCTCCAATCTCTCTCTTTTATATTTTTCGATCCACTTCTTATGGAGGTTTTTCCCATTATATAGCCCTCTCCGATCCATTTCCATCATCCACTTGTCCATCATCCAACTTTGTACTCAAGTATATATCCTATTGAGCAGACTTTTCTGGTTTTCTGTGGGCGATAGTAGTTGAAAGTACTGTTCAGAGGTCTTCTCCACATTAATGCGGCCAGGATAGCTGTTGTAGTGCATTTAATGCGATGGTAGCAGCTTTTCCCTTAGATATTTCCGTGTTCTTATCCCTTCCCTGTACATCTGAAGTCTATCTTCATTGCTGGAGCTTCCTGGAAGGTTACCCAAGATAAGACAAAGTTCTTTTTACTGACATTCGTCAGGTCCGAGGAGGATGACCCTCTCGGACTAATGTCTTTGAACATTTCTCTATTCATCCGACTACTATGGGGTTTTCCTAAATGTTTCTTCCTCCTCGGACGTACTCTTACTAGTAAATTAGGCTTTAGGCCCAACACAGAAGCTCAAACCTTGGCCCCCCACAATATATATATATATATATATATATATATATTTTTTTTTTTTTCTTAAAGGAATAGTTATATATAGGAAGTGAAAGCCATACATTAGAGGAATTATTAATTAACGTAAAATTTTATGATTTTTCTAGATTAATTGTTTAATCATTTTATTAAAGATTAAGGAGATGCATAATAATGGATGATTTTATTCAATGAAAAATCATTTTCAAGCATAACTTTGATGGGAGATGCTAAATTCTTCATTAATATATTTTGTACATCTTTATAGCAAAATAAATAATATATATATATATACACACATTTGAGTTTAGAAATATTATAATTTTTTAAATTTGATAATTTGATATATAATATATTTATAAAATAATGGCTAACATATGAATGTATAATCAATGAAAAATCATTTTCAAGCATAACTTTGATGGGAGATGCTAAATTCTTCATCAATATATTTTGTACATCTTTATAGCAAAATAAATAATTTATATATATATACACACATTTGAGTTTAGAAATATTATAATTTTTTAAATTTGATAATTTGATATATAATATATTTATAAAATAATGGCTAACATATGAATGTATAATCCAACCCCCCCATGTGGAAATTCCTGGCTACGCCCTTGTCTGGGTAATCATATCACTTGTCTTCTTTATATTTCTGCACTATATGATATGATCATATTAGTTTAACCTAGATCTGAATAATTAACTTAAGTAACTACTTGGCTAATTAATTAGGTTAAACAAATTTGGTTTATAGAGGTCTAAACAGAACAAACAAATATCATTAATAATAGTTAACAAAATGATTAATATTGTTCATTTTTTAAAGCTGAGAGACCAATAATGCTCACTTAAAACTTCAGTGACTAATTGCGCTCACAACGTAAATTTCAAAGACTAATGTAGTTTTGCCAATTGATAATGCATCATTTGTCCTCCTTTCCTAAAATGGAATACTGTATTAATTAGTTTGTCACTAACTTGTTATACATTTCTTTCATAATTGGTTGAGACATCATTTCTGAATGATTGATTTTCTTTGTGAATGTGGAAAATTCAACTGACAAGTCATCTTTATCGGGCACAAGTGAAGGCATGCAATTTGAAAGAAGGGACTGGTAAATATATGCCTTTAGGACACACATTAATCATTCATTTTGCTAAAAAAATTTATAGGGAATTGAAAAAATTATCAAAAAAGTTGGTTTTTATTTTTCTATAAAAAATTTCATAAAATAATTTATTAATGTAGGCCTAAAGGCACACGTTAGTAAAAACCCTTGAAAGAAGAATTAGGCAAAAATGGCTAAATACTATGTTTGGGCGAAATAGCTAGTGAACGACCGCTGTTTGCAAAATATTTAGCAATCTACCATTATTTTGAAACTCGAGTTCATGAAACTTGAATTCTACATAGAACTAGAGTTTAGGAAATTCAAGTTCTAAAAAAATGTGACATAGTGGCTAAAGCCGATCTGGCACTTTATAATTTAAAAGTACATGAGAAAAGATCCATGTTGAAACTTGAGTCCCTTGTAATATAAAACTCGAGCTCTTGAATCTCAAGTTCTTTAAAAATTTGAACAAGTGAGAGATAAGTTCAGTTAATATTCTTTAAAAATTTTAACAAGTGGGTGTACTTGTTCCAAACACTTTCAATTTTGTTTATTTTTTGTTGTCTTATCTCAATTAGTGTCATTAGCTATTGTGCATAATAGAAAATGAACAGGTGGGAGATAAGCTCAGACGTGATCTAAATGGAGAGAAGAGGGAGATATTCACACACCAATCTTATAGTCTTATCTTGTCTTCCATGTGCATGTAGCACAAGTAAAAGTAAGACGAGCAGCTAAAAAAAAAAAAAAAGAGAGGTCAGGTGCGTAAGAGAGAATAATGAGTCAAGCGTGTGGGGAAGTAATGAGCTGGACTAATATATGGGTCATGATCATCAAGGGAAGTAAATCTTGGACTTTCATCAAACAGGTCATGGACATTAAAAAAATATATAATAATAATAATACCATAGACAATGGTAGTGATTGAGAGTCCATTAAACAAAGACTTGCTACCATTATTATTGCAGGTTAGGTCATGACTGATTTTCTTCAACTGAAGAAAATTCAACTGAAGTCAAGTCATCTTTATCCGGACAAGAAGTGAAGGGATGCAATTTGAAAGAATTAATGAAACGTTAAAATCAAACGTTCAAATACACGTGTTTCAGATTCATCCTTAACTTCGGCGTGGTTTCAAGGGCCCCATGTGTGATTAAAACGACCTCTCTTTACACTTTACAGTCCAATCAAATGCAACTTTCAATTAAATAGAAGTCCCACAAAAAAAAAAAAATGTGGAATGAAGATTTTTTTTTTTTTTTTTTTTTCCAAAGTAAAAGAGCCTTGTAAATTGAAGCCAATCACAAACCATCTCAAACCAAAAGCTAAATCCAAATGGCCCTAGGAAGATTAGTGTGCATCACTGCTGATTTTGTACTTGATTTATATGAAAAGATAACAAAGTAGTTAGGCCAAAAAGTTTTATTAAAAAAAAAATCTACAAGATGGAATGTTCTTAATAGGATTTGGATTTTGGAGTTTTTTTTTTTCTAAGAAACCGGCCTAAGGTATGTGAAATTTTTTGTGAAATGAGGATTGCGTGTCGTCAACATGTCTCCCCTAGTCAAAAAGGCAAGGTACCAAGTCAATTTGCGTGTTGTCAGGGAGGAAAAAAAATTTAACCCAACGAAAAAAGGAATTGATTACAAAAACTCCTACTCCTACTCCAATTGGAATGAAGGATGACTGAATAAAGATGAAGCCGAAGACTTGGTAAATTATTGTGCCAATGAAAAAAGGAATCGACTGCAAAACCTCCTACTCCTACTCCTATTGGAATAAAGGATGACTAAATAAAGATGAAGCCGAAGACTTGGTAAATTATTGTGTTTGTCCAAAAAGTAAGAGTATGAAAGCTCTCATTGTTTTGTTATTCCCACTTTAGTTTTCTGGAAAACTGAAGACCGAAGACTTGTGAAAAACTGAAACCATGGAAATTTCGTGAAAGAAGACCTCTCGATCTGTGCATGAATGATAATTATTAAATTTGCATGAATTTCATTTTCATACTACTATCACATGAATGAATTGATGAGTTTATTATGCATGTATTCAGGTACAGGCAATGAAAAAAGTGATGAGAAACCTTTGTCAATTCTCTCTCTTTTAATTATTCTTTCTTAAAAAGGAATGTTTGATTTTTTTCACGCTTTCTAAAATAGGAAGAAGCTTTGCGTGAATGACTGGGATGAGCTTGATTGATTATTGGCTATGAGTTGGATTTCATTACAGGTTAATGGAAAAGATGAGGATCAGAATAAAGTCAATTATTCATAATATGAAAATGATTTGACAAGAGATTTTATTTGAGATATGTGTAGCCCTAGCCCCCACAATGCATTACATCAAATAGAAAAATCAAATAATATACTTTGTGTGTTTAAGCATCATTCATAAGATCTACAGTCACCACAAAACAAATTATAGGAAATTTAACGGAAATCATCTCAAACCGAAAGCTAAATCCAAAGGGCCCTTGGAAGATTAGTGTGCACTGTGCATCACTGCTGATTTTGTACTTGATTTATATGAAAAGATAACAAAGTAGTTAGGCCAAAAAGTTTTATTAAAAAAAAAAGACTTACAAGATGGAATGTTCTTAGTGGGATTTGGATTTTGGAGGGTTTTTTTTTTTTCCTTGAGAAACCAGCCTAAAGTATGTGAAAAATTAAGGGATTTCTAGAGTATGTGAAAAGTTTTGTGAAATGAGGATTGCGTGTCGTCAACATGTCCCCCCTAGTCAAAAAGGTAAGGTACCAAGTCAATTTGCGTGTTAGCAGGGGGGAAAGAAAATTTAACCCAACGAAAAAGGAATTGATTGCAAAGACTCCTACTCCTACTCCTATTAGAATGAAGGATGATTGACAAGACTTACAATACTAGCACTTACAAAAGAATCTAACCTTTGTAAGAAGTACTAGTAAGACTTATAAACCGAAAACTTGCTCGCTAATTGACCGGTGGCTAATGGCTGAAATGTCAAATTTATTTATTAGGTATGGAAACATACAATTATTTGTGAACGTATTGCAAATAAAACTAAAACACGTATATATATTCACGGATGAAATGTCAAATGTCTCTCCATCAGCTAATTTCTCACAAGAGGCCAATCTAGGGTACCTTTGTGCTGTCACAGCATGATGATGATTTCCTAAACAACAAGCTACACTCTAGCTTAAAAAGAACCTATTAGAAATTTCCATGGCTAAAGCATTTTTTTTCCATCTAAAAAATTGTGTCGGTGGGAGTAGTAATGAATAAATTGCAGAGTACCTTGTGATTGAGATTTGAGAAGTAACTTTTCTGCAGATAAGTTGATGAACGTGGTTGTTGAATTTGCAGATGGAAAAGACGTAACAAAAGGATGAACCCAAAAAAAAAAAAAAAAAAAAAAGAAGACGAATGTAAAGAAAGAAAGAAAAGAACGTTGCAACTTGCAATGAAGTATTTCAGTAGAGCTTCTAGAAATTCAAATGAAATTATTACCAAGTGTAGGCAATGATGTTAGGAAATTCGTAAAGAAAAAATTCTAGAGTGAGAGAGGCAATGCTTGATTTTAATTTTTCAGTGATTGTTTTTTTTTTTTTTTTTGGTAATAATTTTTCAGTGATTGTTAATTTCATATCAAAGACTTCAAGACTCTTTTTTTTTTTTTTTTTTTTTTAATTTATTTATATTTGAAAATACATATAAAAAGAATTTAATTGCCACTAGTAAATTGACGCTTTTATATTTATTTTTTTTCATTTTCAAATTCCTTTGTGGATGTAGTAAATAGGCTAATGAAGGATTAACATTTCTGTAGCTACTATCACCATTTGGATTAAATATTATTAGCTTTCATTACAAACAACAAAACTTAGCATAGCCAAGTGTTTGATACTTAACTAATCCAATTTGAGAGGTTATATTCCTGACAAAAACAACCACAACCAATTTTTTACCACATTTTCTCACCTCCCTCCACTAATTCTCTCTCCTTGTGGGCCTCAAAGTTTTCTAAATTTCGGCAACATGATTGTTGAGATTCCAATTTCCTCTATTTATTGTTCCTATTATATAATTTTTTCTCTCCTAATTTTGGCAATGGTATTGTCATAATTCTATTTTTCCTCTATCACATCATGTCTCTCTCCTCTTTTTGACTTTTTTTTTTCCTTAGAATTTCGGCAATGGCATTACCGAAGTCCGTATCTCTCCTTATTTTTCTAAATAAGTTTGAACAGTACCCATATCACAAATAAACATCATTTTATACAATATTCAGCAAAAAAACTCCCTACTTTTAAGCAATTTATGTTTTCATTTTGGATTTTTGTAAAGGTACCACTTTCATCAAAGAAAAAAAGAAAAGAAAAAGAGAGACCAAAGTCAAGTTTTCACATTAGCATGGGCAGTCCAAGATACAGTCACAAACCACAATGGTAATATTTTGAAGCTTTCTTCCCATTTGAATGGGTAAGACTTTGCAAAATTTTAGTAGTAAATAAAAAAGTAATACCAGTAGCAAGTCCAGATGAGAACCAATATAAACTTCACAATTCAGTTATTATAAAAAATGTTGTCAAATTTTTTTTGTCTAGATAGTATTACTCATAAAGATACAGCAAAAAAATATCATATTAGATAAAATAATGAGTGGGGTGACACTCCCTTATTGGTGTGATGGCTCATTGCATGAATCCTATTGGCCGGATGAAATTTCATTTAGGTAAAGTCACCTAACTCAATTATTAAACTTAAGAGGGTTTATTAAAAAATTATTATTAAACTTAAGAGATAAACCACATTGTTTATGCAAAAAAAATTAAGATTGCTGCTTCCACAATATTTTCACAAACAAAATCCTAACCTAGGTGATAAGTGTTATTGCATGTAATTTGAACCCAATACTTAAATTACTTTTTTGTCTACTAATAACCGCCAATAACAATATGTTACTTAAGATTTATAAGTGTTAATATAACATTTATCCATAAATTTTAACAGCACGTTAAGCTTAGATAAAGATGGAAAAACACCCATAAGGGGAGGACACCTGTTTGATAAAAGTGCATGCAAAGATGTCATTTCATATCAAACTTCACTACATTGTAGTCCATGTAAATGAGCACACCAAATCAAACCCTACTTTACTTACACAAAAGCACGGCAACAGAGGCAACATAAAACATTTCAAAGAGCACGAAGATTCAGAATCAAAGAATAGAGAGAAAATTTCCTAAATGAGCTTTTCTTTCTTCATCTCTATTCACTCACTCTGTTCTTTCTTTCCCATTTTGATTTAAATTCCCATGTGAGTTTTTATACTTGTTTTCAGCGGTTCAGCCTAATACCAGGATATGAACACCAGGGCATGAAGCAGAACAAAGCAAGGAGGAGTGGGATAAGCAACCAATAGCAAGCAAGAATCAAAAGCAGCCCGAAACAGACAGGCAGGGTAAATGTATAATTGTATACTAACCACCAGCCAATTAATTTGTGTGTGATATTTCCTTTCTGTGTCTTACACATCTTCTCTCCTTTTGTCTTTTTCTTCCTTCTCTTTACGTTCTTCGTCTTCTTCTTCTTCTTCTTTGATTTTTTTTTTTTTTTGGTTCATCCTTTTGTTAAGTCTTTTTCATGTGCAAATTCAACAACCAAGTTCATCAACTTATCTGCAGAAAAGTACTTCTCAATCACACAATACTCTGCAATTTCATTACTACCCCCACCGACACAATTTTTTTAGATGAAAAAAAAAAAAAAAAAAAAAAGCTTTAGCCAAGGAAATTTCTGACAGGTTCTTTTTAAGCTAGAGTCTAGCTTGTTGTTTAGGAAATCATCATCATGCTGTGACAGCACAAAGGTACCCTAGATTGGCCTCTTCTGAGAAATTAGCTGATGGATACATTTGACATTTCATTTGCGAATATGTACGTGTCTTAGTTTTATTTGCAATATGTTCACAAATAATTGTATGTTAATACCTTACATACCTAATAAATAAATTTGACATTGTTAGTTTTTAGACCCCTTAATACAATATGTTTAACCTAATATTAAACCAAGTTGATTAACAAGTTTGTTAATTAGATTTAGGTTAAACCAATGTGTAAAACAGATATAATGAGAAAAAATAAATAACACATAGATATGATGACCTAGGAAAATCTAACGGATAAAAAACTTGGGGAGAACTTAACTTAGCCATCCTTAAAGTAAACAAGAAATTAGAATTCCCTCAGTAACTTGATTTCCTCATTGCCGAGTTCTAAGGGAATATTTTATTGCCCAAAAGCAACGCTAGATCGCCAACTTGGCTTTATAATAGTCGAGTTATTTAAGTAACTCAATTTTATGGAGATTGAGTATTGAAACAGGGACATACCCTTATATAGTTTTGAAACAGAGACATATTGCCAATTATTTTGCTCAATAGGGGCAAAAGGCTAGAATCTCTGAACTTTGGGCCTTAAGGGATGCGCATAAAAAAATTGTATTTTACTAACTTTTCTAATCTATTTCATAAAGCTCACTCACCTACCTTTCTCTCCATTGCTTTATAAATACTTTGGCCATGAAGGCTTTCTACATCGCACTCAAGAAGTTCACAAAGAACAAATCCCATCATACCATTCAAAACTTAGACTCCTCCTTGAACTTAAAAATAAATAAAAAATGTCTATCCAAGTCTCAGGGGCTTCATCCCAAAAATGCCAAATCAGAGGTTGTTCGCCAGACAGCAAATTACCATCCAAGCATTTGGGGTGACCGTTTCATTAGCAATACTTCTAAGGACAAGGTAACAAGATTATTTGCTACCCCAATTTATGAAAATTATGTAGTAAAATTTATAATATTTTTAGCATTTTTTGTTACAATATAATTATTTTTTCGCGCAACTCATGGTGTAGGATATTCATTTCCGTAAAGTACGAGAAGTTGAACATCTAAAAGATGAGGTAAGAAATGAGCTCTTTGCCACAGGTCATCTTTCACAACAGCTGGGCTTAATTGATGCACTCTAGCGCCTCGACGTCGCTTACCACTTTGAAAGAGAAATCCAAGAAGCTCTAGAACATATATACATGACTTTTAATAACAAAATTGATGTTGATGATCTCTACAAGGTTTCCCTCAGTTTTCGACTACTATGCCAAGAAGGATTTAAGGTTTCATGTGGTAAGACCCAAGTATGATTAATTTCTTCATATAATAGCAAGTTAGTGACGCTTTTTTCTATAAAACAAGTTTGGTTTTTGCTAAACAGATGTTTTCAAAAAGTTCAAAGATGAAGATGGTCAATTCAAGGAAAGCTTGACCAGTAACGTTGAAGGCATGCTAGCCTTCTATGAAGCGACACATCTGAGGATGCATGGAGAAGACATTCTTGATGAGGCCCTTGAGTTCACTACCACTCACCTTAAGTCCACAGCATCCCTTATAGGCAATCCGTTGGCAGCAAAAATAACTTGTGCCCTAAAGCAGTCATTGCACAAGGGCATACCACGGCTAGAAGCTCGACGATATATTTCTTTCTATGAACAAAATGCTTCACATAACAAAGTTTTGCTCAAGCTTTCAATATTATATTTCAATCTAGTGCAGTCATTGCACGAAGAGGAACTTAGTTATATCACAAGGTAATTAGTTCTAAAACCATGATCCAAAAAGACAAATTACGAATATTTTTGGAAATAATGAAGAGAATACTACAAATTTTATTACATAAACCTTGCAAAATAATGTGTTACAAATAATAATTAAAAAATAGGTCAAATTACAATTTACCTATTTGTAATTTGGTTGAAATTTAAGTTACCTAACTGTGGTTTAAAATTTGACACTTTACTTACTTGAGGTTTGACCAAAATTTAAGTTGTCTACTTGTGGTTTGAAATCCTATGATGTAAATGTTCCATGAGATTTTTTTTTTTTTTTTTTAATATTATTTGATCTTTTATTATTATTATTTTTTGTTTATTTTTATTTTTATTTTTATTTTTATTTTTTTGTGGTTTTGGAAGAAAGAAACATAAAAGTGAAGCAAAATCACATATTTAGCCATGTTTTTAAAAGAAGTGGTTGAAAAATTATAACTGAACTAATCTCAGGTAGGTAAAGTATCAAATTTCAAAGCACAAGTAAACAACTTAAAATTCAGCCAAAACATAGGTGTGTGTGTAAGTTGTAATTTACCCAAAATATTAACTCAAAATTCATTTATTAGATTGTTGAAGTGGTATATAGTAGTAATCATATTCTTGATACAACCATTTATTAGTTTTTTGTAATAAAATTTATAGCAACCTTAGCATTTTGCTATAAATATTTGGTTACTTACAATCAATTAATATTAATTGTTATATTCAAATTGTAGGTAGTGGAAAGATTTAGATTTTGCAACGAAGCTACCTTTTGCAAGAGATAGGATTGTCGAATGCTACTTTTGGATAGTCTCGGTCTACTTTGAGCCCCAATATTCACTTGCAAGAAAAATACTAACTAAAGTCATTTCCATGACATCTATTCTAGACGATATATATGATGCTTATGGCACACTTGAAGAACTCAAACCCTTCACAGAAGCAATTGAGAGGTTCATAAATTGAATTAATTAATATATATGTTAAGACTATGATGTATAATGTCAATCTAACTTTTGTAATTGGTACATGATATTTTCAGGTGGGATATTAGCTGCATAGATCAACTTCCAGAATACATGCAAATATGTTGTCATGCACTCTTTGATGTATTCGAAGCATTTGAAAATGAGTTGGCCAAGAAAGAAAGATCATACTATGTTAGCTATGCAAAAGATGCTGTAAGCGTCAAGCAACTTAACTTTTCATGTTTTTTTGTCTACTTTTTCATGCTACGTACTTATTTCATTCATGTTGTTTAAACCTTAGATGAAACGTTTGGTTCGGGCCTACTTTGATGAAGCCAAATGGTTCTATCAAAATAACATCCCAACAACAGAGGAGTATATGCATGTTGCACTTAAAAGCTCTGGTTTACCTATGCTCACAACTATCTCTTTCATTGGCATGGGTGACATCGTCACAAAAGAGGCATTTGATTGGACCTTCAGCAACCCGAAGATTATTACAGCTTCATCCGTAATTGGTAGACTCATGGATGACATGAAGTCACATAAGGTATGCGATCAAAAAATCTTATCAACTTTCACAAGCTAGTGTGAGAGGTCTATTTCATATGTGTTTCCTACTTTCTACTTACCCTTTTGAAAAACTTTGTATGTAGTTTGAGTAAGAGAGAGGGCATGCTCCCTCAGCAGTCGAATACATGAAGCAACATGGTGTCTCAGAGCAAGTAGTCCATGATGAATTCAACAGGCAAGTTGCTAATGCATGGGAGGGCATTAATGAGGAGTGTATAAGACCAACTGTTGTTCCCATGCCTCTACTTATGTGTTGTCTTAATCTTACACGAGTATTAGATATCATTTACAAGGGAATAACTACACTCACGTTGGAAAAGAGATGAAAGATAATGTTGCATCAATGCTTACAGACCCAATACCAATATAAATGGGGTGACAAAATAAGTATCTGCATAAAGAATAAAGGACTTGTCCGTCAAAAAATAAGTAATGTAGCATTATGTTTATAATGATGATGGGATTTACTGTTGGTATATTTCTGTGGGAGATTATAATTATTGTGTCATTCTAGTGTGGGGGTGGGTACGTAAAGTTTATCTTAATAATTATCAAGTTATTATCTTTTGCATCCCTACATTACCGTTTATTATATATTGTGAGGGAGTGAGAGTAATTGAGAGGTTAAGGAAGCTTTTTGTAAACACAATTAGCACCGTTTGGTATAATAGAACCTCTAATGAAATAACAATAACTATACTTTATGAATAACCAACCCTTGTATAGTTGCGTTTTTATTAAAGTCTTTTATTTAAAATAAAAAATAATTATTCCTTATTAAAAAATCCTTAACTTCAACAAATAAAATTCAAATAATCCTTTTTAAATAGTGTGCTGCAACATATCAAAAAAAAAAAAAATTGCGTACAACCATTATCCTCTTGGGTTTTGTTTATGCCATCGAGGCATCTACGAATGGAATCATCTTTTTTACTTTAGAATCATCAATGAATGGAACTTGATAATGAAAACCTTGATTTTTTTTTTCCCCGAGGCTTTGTCATTAACAATCTCTCTCTCTCTCTTGAACATTGAATTTATTTCCCCCTTTTTTTTTCCTTGTGATGTGTTTATGCCATACAAGTTACCTCATATACATAGTCAAGGAAATCATGGTAATCTTGACTTTTATTTTCTGTTGAATATCACTGGATTGATTTTGTTTACATTTAAATATTTGTTTTAATTACTTTATAGAAATTATAGTAAACTATAAACCCATTTGTGGCTAGGTTTATTTTGACTTTATCACTTTATTATCTAACAATGTGAAATACCCTCCCTCGGTTAGACCTCTTTAAACCATTATAAATAAATAAATAAAAACTCTTTAAACCACCTCAAAACAAAAAATACATTAAAAAAAATATGGAAACTTTAGAGTTTTGTAAAAATCACACAAACCTTATCTCTATGCCATCCCCTCTCTTGTCTCTCTTCAAATCTCATATATCTATAACTCATCTTCAAACACATCATGCTAAAAAACTTAGCTATATATCAAGCTTATATCATTCAACCACAACTCAAGACACCTACGGGTAGAGGTGGGGAATGAGCTTAGTTAACAAAAAAGAGCAATAGTAAACATAAGCAATCAAAGACACACATGAAAAAACCTCAATCCAAAGTCCAAACACAAGAAAAATCCAATATCAAATTTACCTCTAGAGCAGAAAATGCTAGAGAGAGCAATCAATATCTCCTTCCACACCATACAGGTCCACAACCAATCTCTGAGTTGGGTTTGGTTGTAAGACTCACAACTTCTTTTTCTGTTATGCTGAGACCATTTCCTTGTCATTCTTTCGAGTTCAAGCTTTACCAAGTAATGATGCTTGAACCAGTGAGTGATCATCTTCGACAGAAATAGATGCATCTTTCTTTCTCTCTTTATGTTGCCTACCCAAATGGAAGTTTAGTTTGTTACCCAAAGCCCTATTCTGGAAAGCATCGGCAATTACAGATTGGTTCTATCATAGGAGGATGAAAGATTGGAAATGTTGTTGGGGAAGTGGCAACCAAAGGACTCTTCTGCTGGAGAGGAAATGGTGGTGGTAGAGGTGAAGAATAAGCTTGGTCAACAAAAACAATCATGAGAGAAGAAAACTCAAGAGAGAAGAAGAAGGCGAAAGCGTCCAAATTTGCTAATCAAAAATTGTCTTGGGGTATAGGGTCAAAGCATACGTGTGTCGCTTTCTTTTTCCATGTTTAGAGCATTCACATCCGGTTTCTTCAAAAATTTTAATTTTACCATCTTAAAAGTTACTTTATCTATTATACCATTCCATTTTACAACATACCTAACATCCTAACTTTTATTTTCCTATTCAATCCATTAAAATAATATATACTACCTAATAAAATAATCTAATCTAATCTCTCTCTCTCATCTCCCCCATCACTCTAATTATCTTTTCTTCACTATCTCTCTCTTTCAACCACCCATCACCACCACATCTGCCACAAGAAACCCACCACCACCACCGTGAAAAAAAACTCACCCTACCAACGGGAACAAAACCCATAAAATCCACCACCACCTCCACCCAAAAAACCCACAAAGCCACCACTAAAAAACCCACCAAACACCAGTCATAGCCATGGTGAGAGTCAAAGGACAAAATCAAACCCAAATCAAAACCCACCACCCTATATCCAGATGGACACCCACCAAACACTAGAGCCACAATAAGAACCACCAAGAAACCTCCACAACAACCACAAGAAATTGGCCACCATGCCACCACCAAACCTAGAAACCACACCAAAGCCAAACCCAGACATTGGCCATAACAACCACAAAAAAAAAAAAAAAAAAAAAAAACTCTCGACGCCGGTCTCTATGCCAATCTCCACGATGGTCTCCACACCGATCTCCACTGCGCTAACCTCCATGCCACCACACTGATGTCAACCGCGCCACCCACCTTGCCACCACACCGATCTCAGACACACGAGTGAGTACTGAGGCTACACTACTACAGAGAGAGAACTAGAGAAATGAGAGAGAGAAAGACATGAGGGAGACAGAGAGACAAAGTGAGATTGAGGCTACACTGCTACAGAGTGAGAACCAGAGAAATGAGAGAGAGAAATGTGGGAGACAGAGAGACAAAGTGGGAGACAACTAATGAAGAAGAGAGAATAAATTAGTAAAAAATTTATACAAGCCTGCTACAATACTATCTTATATACAGTACCATCTTACATATAAGATAGTACTGTAGCAATATTGTAAAAAATTTACAATTAGAAGCCCGAATAAAGCATGTTTCTTGTGCTTTGATGGTAAAATATGCCAACATATGGCATATGACAGTGCAGGTACTAATGCTCTTAAATGAGATTTGAGAGAGAGACCGACAAAAAGGATGGAAATTGGATATATAGTTTGTGTTCTAGATTTCTACAAAATCTTATCTGATCATCATTTATTTACTCTTTTTTTTTTTTTTTTAATGGTGAGAATTTGAGGGGTTATGAGTAACTAAAAGATCTATTTTAATATATTCATTTATTTATTGGCAAGTGACGCAAACAATGGGCATTGAACCCACAACCTAACCTTCCATCCTATTCTTAGTGCCATTTGAGCTAGAGCTCATTGGTTGTTTCCTAGATTTATTATGATATGACAACTACCATAAATTTACACTTCTTCTTATTGCATCTAGTCAGAGAGAACAACTAAAGAGTACATACCTCCCACATAGAAAGAGCCTCATTAAAAGATAATTCCTGACGAAAGAGTACCAGCAGCATTCAGAATGCAAAATGTAGGCTTTCGGCACCTATATGGGTCAGGTGCGCCAACATTTCCCTATCTGTGAGATCTAGGATATGCCACAATGATTGCAACTACTTCATCACTCCAGTTGGACCTTCCATCTGAAAATTTTCACGCTGGAGAGATGTGAAAAGCATATGTCAGTAAAAGAAAGTAAAATAATCTACCTCAACATCTTTGCCAAATTTAGTAATACCATTCTCCTTAAAAGCATCTCAAAGCACCAAAAAGCATCAGCATTATCCTCAAAGAGAACAACAAAAGGAGACAGCAGGTCACTCATACCTAAAACCAGGTTTCAAGGAAAAAATAAATAAATAAATTACTCCATGTTTAAAATAACACTAGTCACAGACCCGCGCATTGCGCGTGATTATTTTTTATAGTGATCTCATTATTATTATTATTATTTTGTAATTTGAACTAATTTAATGAAAAGTAATGCATTTCATAATCATATTTATCACAAAATAATTTTTTTATTATTGTAGAATTGTTTTATATAAAATTTGAAACCTTAATTCTACCATAGTTGGTTGACTAATTTTTACATCTCTAAGTCAATTAAACACGTTTTGCATGCTACATGTAAACCTTCTTTTCCATAAGGGTTGAAATAATGTGCGTAATATTTTTTTTTCTATGGAAGTTAAAAAGAATAAAATTCACCTTGTCTTGATGTTTTCTAAAAATTAAATTTGGAGATTCTCTTCCAATAATTGTGAAAATTCCAAGCAATAATTCAGAAGGTAATACATGTTACATGTTCATGCTTTGATTGTGTAATTGTATGGTTGATTTGGGTTGTAATTTATAAGTTGAATATGGTGGTGTATATCCAAAAGGGCCTAATTATGTTGTTTAGGATATTGAATATAGTGTTGTGTGTGATTTATAGAGTAGCGACGGTTGTAGTAATTAAAAATTGGTTTTTCATTGTCTTTTAAGTTAATAAAAACCTTACATCTACTTTTTTTTTTTTCAAAAAACCTTTACATATTTTTTTAACGTGAATCTTTACATATACCTTAATAAGTAAACCCTATACATTTCATTTTCTTAGATGCATAAAAAAAAGACATCTATTCCATAATAATAGTGGCTAATTAGTTTTTTCATATTCTCATTTATAACGTTTCTTACTATTATCATATTTTACTGGCTGTTGATTTTCATAATAGAGGCATTAAATGAGAGTTAAATTCTTCGAACCTTTCATTAGATTTTAAAAGTCATGGTGTGTGCCCTTGGTGCAGTGGTCACTCCACAAGTATAAATGCTTGTGGGGTGTGGGGGGCAAGGGCCAGGGTTCAAGTCTCCAAGAGGGAGATTCACACACATATACACTTAGATTAGGCTAGAGTAGAAATTCTATCTTGTATTAAAAAAAAAAAAAAAAAAAAGTCATGATGTGTGAAGAATATAAGCATTTAAGGACTTTTTTATATATTTTATTATTTATAAATAATGTTAAATGAAATATAAAAAAAAAAAAGATTTCGAAAATTTTCATCTTTATTTCTTATATATTTCTATTATTACTGAAAAACGTTTTCCTTTTAGTTTTGATAATAAATATGATTTTCTAGATTAGAGTTTGATTAGTTTCAAGTTTAAATTTTGTATGATTTTATTTAATTGTTGATTATATGATTTAATTAAGTGAATTTAACGATTTATTTATTTGCATTGTAAAGTTTATAATAACATTCGTAGGGTCATCTTTAATTAATTTTTTACTCCTTTAGCCGTCGGTCTCTTTGTTTTCCAATTAACGGTTACTAATTAATTTATTTAATTGACGTTTGATTTCTTTTACTAATCTCTTTCTCTCCCTCTTTGTTAACATCCTATTGTTTTCCCAAATTTGATGATAATTCTAATGTACTAAATATGCATATTGTAAAGTTCATTTTTATCTTTATTTTACTCCATTTTGCTGCCATGAAGTTATTACATCCATAACTATTAGTTTATTATTTTATGATATGTTTGGTTTGATATTATTATTATTATTATAATAAATTTAGTGTTTCTAAAATAGCATGTGTTTTGTATTCTCTTTTTCTATTAATGCATTGTAACTTTTTATGGGAATACTTTATAAGAAAATTGTTTATTCTTTTTTATTTATTTATTTATTTTTAAAAATTGAGTTCTAAATTGATATTTGTTTTGTATTTCATTTTTCCATTGATGCATTGTAACATTTCAAGGGAAAACTTCATATGAACATTTTTTATTTATTGAATAAAATATTATACGTTTAATTTAAAAAAAAATGAGACAAAATATAAATAATTATGATATGGAGGATGTTGCTAAATTTAAATGTTGAATAAAATAAGATGAGAATAAAATAATAAAAATGAAATGTATAGCAATAAACAACATTTATATATAATATTATATTTTTATATACTATCTTTATAATGCAATAATATAACATTTAACAACCAATGTGAATAAAAAAGATAACAACATAAAATATAAAACTAAATCGTATCAAGTTGGATTACCTGTCAATTCCAATTTTAGCAAACTAACTGACTTCTAGTAGTCTAAAACTGATTTCTACGATGCATTTGGTGGAGCTTTCAATACTGCATCAGTATGTTTTGATGGTCAACCTGTTACACTAAAATTAAATATATATATATATATATATATATAGAGAGAGAGAGAGAGAGAGAGAGAGAGAGAGAGAGAGAGAGAGAGAGGGGGGCTTTTGTGTGTGGAAAAATAGAAATTATGCATGGAATAAGAGGGAGAATGACAATTTTATAGCATGAGGATAAGAATAAGAAGAGTAAAAAATAAAAGAAGATAAAAAGATAGAATAATATTAATATTGAGAATAGTGGGGATATGAAAAGTTGAAATGGAATGAGAAAAGTTGAAGAAAGTTAAGGTAAAGAGTAGTGGGGATATGAAGTAGTGGGGATATGAAAAGTTAAAATGGAATTGAAAATTTAATAATAAATAAGAATAATTAAAAATAAGATAAATTAAATATGATATTTTGATTGTAATATGATAGAGTTTTTAATTCACTTTAAATGTTAAAAGATTGTATAAAAAAAATTGGAAAAAAATTGATAATGACATGGCGGCTGACGTGGCTCAATGGAAGCGTAGCAACATTAAATGCTACGCTTCAGCTTTTAGTAATATATTGATTGGATACTAAAAGACTTAAATTAGCTCTTACAAAAACAATGATCATATAAACAACACAGAAAAAGGCCACAACCTTGACAATAACCAGTTGCAGGATCAACCCATGCATAAACAACTAGGATATCTGACATCCTAGCTAAGTTTCTTGTATCTTCATAGAATTCAAGATGACTATCTGTTCTTACGACATCAACAACTGTAGAAGAGCAGAGTTTTTTCAGCTCAGACGTGTAGCTAAAGAAGAAGAATATATCTAACTCTGACATAAACAGAACTAAACAGCCTTCTCTTCAAGTTGGGGTGGGGGGGGGGGGGGGGGGGGGGGGGGGTGTGAATTGCATGAGTTACCTATTCGATGCAGAGTCCAAAGCCATTTGGATGCCCTGTCTTCACTGGCTTGCCCATGTTGAGATGTTGAATTTATCATCGCTGTTTCTGGTACATCTGATATTCTCAATCGATTTATCATTTCTATTTTGTTCAGCAGATTATTGGACACCACCATTGATTCATGGGCATCAGGACAGACCATTTCAATTTTGGAGTCATTGGACATTTCCAGATGGTGAGCCATTTGATTCTATAATTAGATCTACATTGTTATTAATTTGAAAACCGTGCATTCTGTCATCTTTTCAAATCTCAGTTTATGTTCTGTAGAAAGTGTATTGTCATGCAATTCGCATGATTTCGTAATTTCACCACTCTTTTCAAACAAATCAGTGACAGGTAAATGAGGAAAATCAAAACAATCTTCAGGTACATACTGTGATCCATCTGCTTCTCTCCCTATTTTTGGGCAACTGCAGTTGCATGGACCAGAGGTAGGTATATAAAACGACGAGTCATATGCTCCACCATCAGTGCTTCCCCTCGTGCTGACATTGTCAGCTGAATTACTAGAGCTTTCCCTTTGGCATTCATATGATGTATCTGTACAATTATTATTCCAATCATAGTGATTTTCTAAATTGTTAGTATTATGAGTAGAAGCTTTTCTACTTTCCTCTTTAGCTTCCCTCCTCCCTTCATCTTTTGAAGAAGTCCTCATGTCCATAACTTGGGAACCCACAACATAGGCAAGTGAACCAGTTCCTATACTTGAATGCATCATTTGGCATTGCTTAATCAGGTCCCTGTAACGTTCCCTGCATGAAACAGTATCATAAAAATGTAAATAATTGAAGTCTAAATTTTTACAGGGTATGGTAATAATTGAAACACCCACAAAGAACTCAACTAACAAGCTTAACACTTTATTAAACATATCAAACACCTTCCAATACAATTGATTGTAGACAAGTATTTGAGGAGGGAAGGGGGTGTTTGTGGGGAACGAAACCAATGGATACTAGTTGATAATTATCAAAGGGACTTTCTTGACAAACAGACCACACCATCCAATGGGGAAGGACCAAAGATAAAAAAAATGATTTGAACTACTGATGAATAATTCTTGCAACAATAAAATTCTAGGCATCAAAAGTTTGACATAGAAGCATAACAAAATAAGACTAAAATGCAAGATGGAATATGCAGATAATTCAAAGATTTCAGGAGATCAAGCTCATCCGCATGCCTGAAGGCGGAGTACCATTTCTTTTATTGGTAACACACACCCAGTGGGTCTTGAACCCACAATCTCATCCTCCACCTTGCTTTTACAAGAAAAGGAGTTGCCATTTCAGCTGGAGCTCATTGACTTGAAGGTGGAGTACTATAAGAATTTAAGCATGAATATATTTAATTTGCCCAGAATAATCAATTATTTTTATATGAAGCATGGTTGCCAAAGGGGAAGGCAGTTAAAATGAAAACTTATCAGCATAGAAATTAAAAGAAAGAGAGCTTAGACCTCCGGGCTGTCTGCAGTTGCCTTCGATACTCAGCAGTGCTGCTTGGTGCATAACAACCAAGTAGAAATTCCCAAACTTCTGGCCTTATAGATGGATCCACACCCTATAATGCAGCAAACGAAGATGGGTTAGAATTATGAGTAACTAAAAACTTCTTCAATTAGACCATCCTTAGTAGAGAAAAATACAAACTGACATTTAATTCTACAGACACTGAAACTCAGTCAGAATTAAGTCCATTGAGGATGGTAATTAAAAATAGATCCTAGCCTTTGAGCCTACTGATGCCCTGTAATCCAGCACTATGCCCCATTGCTAGTTCCTATTTACAATAAGAAATTAAAAAAAAAAAATTTACATACAATTCTGAAAGGAGTAACCCAAAAGAAATTACAATTAAAACATAATATGAACAATTCCTCTAAAAAAACACACTACAAACAATGGAAATAAGCTAATGATGAAACAACATACCCCCAAACAAATTAACTTGAGTGCCTTTTGGAATCCATAAACCTTTCCATCACTATCAAAAGTTGCCTGCCACTTTTCTGGCTTAAGCATTCTGTTTGCCTGCACCATTAAGAATGATAGAGTCTCATAATTATTTCCATTTGAAACCACAAGGAAAATTGTATTTCCATTTGAAATGTTAATTTCTTTCTACTTTTCAATAAAGCAGAAATCTTATGAAGTATTTTCGCCTTCCCGTACTCTTCTTTAGAGAGGCTTTTATTTAGTGGATTGGTGTTGCATGTGCAGCTGCAATGGGGAATCAATGGACCACCTTTTGCTTCATTGTGGGGAGGCTCACTTGGTTATGGAATTTTGTTTTTAAATCTTTTGGGGTTGCATGGGTGATTCCTGAGAGGGTGAAGGATCTTTTGCTCAGGTGGGGGAATTGGTTGGGGAAGCATTCCTCCGATATTTGGAATTGGACACCATTGTGATTGATGTGATGTATTTGGAGGGAGAGAAGCAAGCGTACTTTAGAGGATATGGAATGCTCGAGGGAGCAAATTCTTGAGTCTTTTATAGGGACTTTGTTTGATTGGTGACGGGTTTGGGGACTCACATCTAGTGAATCACTCGGGGTACGTTTGGTATGCTGTAATAGCTCCTGTAATGGAATAGTTATTCATGTGTAATAACAATTCGGTCATTTGATTACATTTTTATTACATGGATTAGTTATTACATTGGAATAACTATTCTTTAAATTGAAGAATAGCTATTCCTCTTTAAAATTGATATAATAGTTATTCCTTAGTGCATATAATAGGTTTTAAAATTAATATATTTCCAAAAATACAAAATTTCCTTATACATCATCTTTTACAAGCTTTCCATATGTAACAACCAAACTTATGAATAGTAATAATTATTCCATTACAATATCTTCTATTTCCAGAAATAAAGAGTACTATTCTTAGGGTCCGTTTGGGAGTTTATAAAAGAATGGAATAGAATGGAATGGAATGGTCATTAAAGAAATGGAATGGAATGGAATAGAATGGAATGGATTTAGTAGGGAAAGGAAAGGAATGGAATGGAATGGAATGAAATTTAAAAATCTTGTTTGGATGTTATAAAATAAAGGAATGGAAAGGAATGGAAAGTAAGTAACACCGTTTGGAAGTGACATTGGAAAGAATGGAATGGAATCATTTTATAATAACATTACTATTATACCCCTCATTTTAAAGAACATAAAAAATAATCAATGAGAACTTATAATTGCTAAAAAACAAGTTATGTATATTTCTATGTTGTAAAGCAATTCACGCATCACATATTTATTCTTAACAAAATAAATATTGTCTAACAATGCAAACAAATATCTTAAAAAAAAAAAAAAAAACTCCAATTATGAGTCTTGCCAAAACAAAACAAAATAACATAATCTATCCCAAAACTAAGGTTCGCCAAAAAATCCCACACTTTTTTTAATTTTTAGGCCTAGATATCAGTGTCAATAAGACACATTTGCGCTCATGATCTGGGCAACCAAAGAACATCTCCTTATATGTTGGATTTTCCATCAAAAATATGTAGGCCTCAGTTTTTGATATTGGATCTAAGTCCAATACGCCCAAAGCTGCGTGAACTTCTGCTCCATATGACTTTGAAAAGCACCTTGCCATAACCTCAGTCGCCTTTTCAATTGCCTTTGATACATTATCAAATGACTGGGAAATTACATTCCCGAGTTCATCATTTTCTGCCAGTCGTCTTTTCTTGTTTTTAGAAGACATTGCATCTTGTGATGGCAGTCGAGAACATGCAACATTAATTTCTGGTGACCTCTGATCATTTTCCACTTCAAAGTTTTCCAAAGAAACTTCATTTTGAGATATCAAATTATCAATCTCATCAATAGTGGTCAATGCAGCATACCTAGCACATTTCTCCTTTGCAGTTTCAGCATGATCACCTTTTGCTCTATCTTTAGCCCAAAGTTGTGCCATCTTAGAGTAGTTGGGTATAGGTGTTGTCATCCACTTCTTGGCTGCAGGTTTAGACTGTTACAAACCAAGACAAATGGTTAAACAACAGATATAATTATGTAACACAAAATTAAACTCACAAAAAATGGTAATTTACCGCTATGAGTGGCTTCCAAACTTCTGTTTCAGCTGTCCACATATTTAAAGAATCATTCCATCCAAAACCACTCAATCCATCTTTAAATATATCATAGCATTCATGAAAATTCTTCTTCAGTGTCTTCTGTCGATTTTTCACCTTATCCTTGTTAATCTCCATGTCAAATTTTTCAACCAACTCTTTTACTATGTCATCATATGCCTTAGAGGTAAAAGTTCCATTAACTCTACCACCTATGATCACCTGATGTAAAAAAGCATCCACTAAAGCATCATCCATAACACTAGTCCATTGTACTTCTTTGCTTGGATCTCCACCATTCTTCTTTGATATCTTACCCATGCTATAATTAATAGGACAAAAAACACATATAAAATATTGTGTAAATATTAATATTAATTATCAAATGGTAAAGAGCAAGGTCAAAATAAAAAGAGAAATTTGCATAACATTTAGGTCTAAGTAATTGAAACATAGCATAGTCTTAAACGATATGACAACAATAAACCCAAAAGCTATCATATTTGGACATAGTTTTGCCACATGGCTGATGCTATAGAATCTCTTATAATATCTCCTTGCCTAGCATCCTCATCATCTTCTCTTGGAGTAAGGCCTACATGTTCACGATAAGAATGCAAAACCTCTTCATCAACTTCAGCAATAAGACTTTCATCAGGATCGACACCCATTAAATAATTATGAAGTATGCAACATGCTAAAATGATTTCATTTTGGGTGTTAACACAATAATTAGGCTCTGTAGTACTTGCTATGATAGGAAATCTCTTTTTAAGTACACCAAATGCTCTTTCAATAGCAGTGCGCAATGATGCATGCCGCAAATTAAACAATTCTTTAGCATTTTCAGGGGGACGAACAGAGTACTCTTTTAAATGATAACGCACTCCCCTATAAGGTGCAATCAGACGACTTCTAGTCATGTATCCCGCATCAACAAGATAATATTTACCTAATAAACAATAACAACCATTAATTATATACTACAAATTTTTTAATTATAAAGAATACATCCTAATACGTATTTGAATTAAATTTACCTTGTGGGATTTTCAAGTTATCATTTCTAGTTAAAGCATTCTTTATTATTCTTGAATCTGACGCAGTTCCTTCCCAACCTGGTAAGACGTATGTGAATTTTAAATCAAATGAGCATGTTGCCAACACATTTTGTGTTGTGTAACCCTTCCTACCCCGATATCTTGGTGCATCCTCATTAGACACTTTGACACGAACATGTGTTCCATCAAGTGCCCCAATACAATCCTGAGATTAACATTATCTTTCAAAACATTTACCTTAAAATATATTTGTACTAAACTACTATCAAATATAAATTATATGCATGATATATTTACCTTAAAATATGGGTTGAACCTACTACTTTGTAGTATTTCAAGTGGCACTTGGGTTCCATCAGGTTGTCGAAGGAATTGATCCTCTAACATAATTATTGACCTTAGCACGTTATGAAAATGGCGACTAATGGTCTCACCGGAACGACAAAAAAAGAAGGACATTGTACGAGTCGTTTGATTATGTGCTAGCATGTGAAGAAACTTGCCAACTTGCTCTTCAACCGTGGCACGCTGTGTGTCTTGAAGATCACCATCTCTCCGCAAAATGTCACACAAACCTTGAAAAGCTTGTGGACCCATGCGTATTACATCATAGCATTTTTCAATATTCCTAAGTCGAGACATTAGTTCATCACGAACTTTTTGTCTTTCTATGATTGATTGTGTAGGAATGTGGGGAACACGTCTTCTTTTTAGTCGTTGCCTTTGATGGACAATGTAACATAAATAACGGCATGCAACATGAACCAAGGCTAGTTTCCGCATAAAATCCGAAAAAATTATGGTCTTAAGTACCTCATCATTCAAATCCATCTAAGTAAAAAAATAGTTATGTTATTAGTCCAACTTAGAAAATTATGGGCACATTGTAAGCAAATATACACACATGCATCAATACATTTACATCTTTATTATTTAGTATTGTATCTAAAGATTGATAAATAAATATATAAAATATAACATAATTATTAATTATTATTGGTTAGTTGTTTCATAAATTTATTTATCTTTTATAAACTATAATTTGTTGTATTGTTTCATTAATTAATTATTGTTTAACCTAACATAATTTAATTTAATTATCTTTTATAATTTATTAGTTAATTAAATTATTAATTATTGATATTTAGTTACTTCATTAATTTTTTTCTCATGTCTTTCTTTCGTTTGTAGAAAATCTACCACCTATCTTATTTTATTTTATTTTTTCATCTCATTAGTTCTTAGGCAGGTTGTATACAGCTAGCATGCACTTTAGTGTGAGAATTGCACGCAAAATAAAAACATCAACTCAAAATAAATAAATAAAAAAATCCTTATGTCTCTCTTCTTATCTTTAATTTCCACTTTTCAAGCTTTCTTTGGTCTCCAGTCTCAAGACTTTCTCCAGCTGCCCCTGTCATCACTATGTCTCTACCAATGTTATTAGTTCCGTTTTGAAACTGTTTTGGTTGATTCAATGAAACAAAATATTTCAGGACCGATTAATTTTGATGTACCGTATTAGAATGTTTCGGATTTATATATATATATATATATATCCCACTTTTATAATTTTTTTTCTGAATACTTTTATAATTGTTTTGCATGAATTATGCTAATTTCCACAGCATTTCATAGTTGTTATTAATTTATTATAATAAATTAATGACTCATAGTGTAATAAAGAGACCGGAAAGCTCTATGCCTACACAAAGTAGACCCTCTGTTCAATGTACTCTAGTAGGTAGCAGTATTAATAACCCATCAAACCATTCAAAAACCTAATAAAATAATAATTTTTGAATTCACTAAAAGACAATCATATCTTGGAACTAAGAACCATTCAGAACTTTACCAAACCATAGCCATTGTTCAAAAATAACATGAAGTCTCAGCACTTTGAAGGTTTGACGTGAAGACAAGCAATTTGAAGGTTTGACGAAACGTGAAGACAAGCAAGTGAAACAATGCAGTGAAGAAAGAAAATAAAGCAAAAAAATAAAAGGGAAAAGCATAGATCAGGTATGCAGATGAAGGTTGCTGAAGACACTGCCATTGTTGTGAACTTGTTATTTTCCTTCTCTCTTCTTAATTTCTTTTTGGGTTGTGATTCTTTTCTAGTGAACTTAAAGCTTTAGATCCTGTCAAAATAGAAGCTTTAGATGTGGGAATGGATCTGTGAACATTTTAGATTTTAGTTCAAAATTTGTTTGGCATAAAAATTTTAAGGGTGTTTCTATTTTTTTTTGTTAAGGGTAAATAAATAAAAATTTAAATTTTTATATATAAATTTTTTTTTTTTTTCAAATCAGGGTGTTCCTGGGAACACCCTGGACTCTGAGTGGCGTCGCCACTGTATATAGGGAGAAGTTCAACAGAGGGAGGCTGATCAAACAAAAACACTATATATCACTCTCATAGCAAACAGTTCATATATATATATATATATATATAAATAAAGACTAGCAAACAACCGAAAAGAAAAAGAAAAAGAAAAAGATAGAGATAGACATACTTGGTTTAAGCAATAACCAAAAATTGCAGTAGACAAAAGAAAAAAGCAAGACCAGCGGCAGCAGCTTCACTCTGTAGAGGATGGACAATAGAATGACAGTATATTTTTTTACGGCTGAATGAGAAAAAAAGGGCTGATATTAAAGGGGTATTTTAGGGATTTTAACAAAAATTTCATTAAAGCTAAACCCATTCCCTCTCATTCCTCCTAATTTTGGGGGAACAAAAATTTGAGGTTTTGAGGGAAAAGGGAGGAATGAACATTCCCTCCTAACCATTCCATTCCCTCCCACTTAAACTCCCAAACAAGGGAATGTACATTCCATTCCCTCCATTAAAACTCCCAAACAAGAGGAGGGAAGAATATTCTAAAAATATTCCTTTTATTCCATTCCCTCCCCTCCTCCCAAACAGAGCCTAATGTAATCTACATTCAATGTACCAAATGTATCCCCAATGTTTTTAGATTCCCTTTTGTATTTTTGTGGGTACCTCATGTTTTTTTTCTATGTCATAGTATTTTTTAATGATATTTTACCTATCAAAAAGTATTCTTCTTTAGAAAGATCCCTATGTTCTTGAAATAAAATAAAAACAGTCACTATAGCAACATTGTACATAGTAATTTTCGCAGTTAATAACTCACATAACCAATCAAGCCGGCCAAAAAAAAAAATGTTTTAATCTATGCTATCATTCATCAACTAATTCCTACCTCAACTCTGCTTCTAAAATCAAGTCGATCCAACAATGCACACAACTATTCACCACTACACAGTTTTTGATTCAATAATCGACACTACTATGAGCATAGTTAAGTAAATTCAACAATGCACAAAAGAGAAAGCAAAAACAAAAAAAAAAAAAATTGAAAATTTTCTGAAAATGAAAGTGGTTGAAAGAGAATCTTACGGCGATAACAACCTTTATGGGAGATTGAGATAGATAAGGCTCGACGATTGAACTCATTTTCTGCAAATTCATCGAACCGGGTTCTCCACAACTCCATTGCCTCTCTTCCTCTCCCTCACCCCAAGACATCACACACGCACACACACACACCTCCCCCCCCCCCCCAAACCCTAACTCTCTCTCTCTCTCCTCCCTCTCTCTCTCTCTAAAACCTTCAACAACCGCTACGCAATTGGATGATACAAAAAGAAATGGAAACAGCGACGAATCAGTGAAACCAAAACACAAAAGAATGTTTCTTTTGAATTTGGATTGAGAATTCAGAAATCGGAGAAATGAAGGTGGAAATGGCGGAATCGAATGATTGGAAGGTGATCGGATCTTCGATGATGGAACCGCAAATTCATGTAAAGAAATATCGAGAGAGAGAGAGAGAGATTTTTACCTAACTAAGAGAGATCTTTGAGAGAGAAATTTGAGAGAAAGAGGTAGGTAGGTGTGAGAAGAAGAGGAATAATGATAATAATAAGAGTAGCTGCTTTTTCCTTCCTCCCCATTAAGCACTCACCATTAAGCATTTACACATACAGAGGAGAGACCGTTTCCCTGGGGAATGGGCAGACTAACGATGTCCAACTTTTCTATACAGTAAGGTAGGCAACTTTTGAAGGGACAATGGAAAATAACATCTCGACTTTCTAAAATTTAAGATCCATATTAAAATTTGAGTCCGAAAGACTTACTTTGTGAGTGTGAAAATGCCACATAGATCTCGAGTCTTTAAGACTCGAGTTTTATGTAAAAAAAATTTCACCTATAATGACGTTTTAAAGCTTTATAGTGACGTTTTAAACCCTATTGTGGCGTTTTTAAGCCCTATAATGACGTTTTAAAGCCCTATAATGGTGTTTTTCTACAATTTATGGAAATTGAGTCTTTAAAACTCGATTTTCATATGGATTTTTTTCACATCAGACACATCATCTTATAAATCAAGACTTAAAAACTCGAGTTTTATCTTGGAACTCGAGTTTTAGATACTCGAGACGCTAGTTTTCAACATTATTTTGAAACGTGACAACTAACTAAATTTTTTTATATTTATTGTTATTTGAAAAGGGTGTTCCGTTTCCTTTCGCCTGCTATTTGCTTTACTGTCTCTCTCTTTCTCTTCTTTCTTTCTTTTTTTTAGTTTCCCTTTTTTGTTTCTAGAAACACTTGCTAAAAATATGAAAAATAAAAATAGATTTTGAAAGATAAAGTTTTTCTTATTACACAAGAAAAAAAAAAATATATATATATATATATATATATGATAAAGTGTTTTCTAGAAAAAAAAAAAAAAGAATTTATCTCTTTTATTCCAGTAGAAACTAATTTTGGTCTCAGTCTCTTTTCCTTTTCTTTTTTTTTTTCTTTTTTTTGGTTCTCTGTTTTTGTTTCTAGAAACACTTGCTAAAAATAAAATAAATAAATAAATAAAATTAATTATATTCTTCTTGTTTTTTGTTACATGAGAAAATAGAGGATAAAATATATTGAATAAATAATACTAGCACCCACCAAATCTCTATCTTTTCTTTTCTTTTTTTTCTTTTTAACAATAAAAAAAAGGATTTACCTCTTATTTTCAACAAATAGAGAAGACTCCATTCCACAAAATGATGTGAAGAAAAAAAATTAAAATTAGTTCTCATCAGAGTTACAACCAATTTTTTTTTTTTTTTTTTTTGGTAGGTTAACATATAACACATAACTGTTAGATGATAAAAGAAGAAAGATAAATAATGAAAATATTGAAATCCTAAGCGAGCGAAGTGTTATTTAAAACATTAGATATTATAAGCTTCCAATAGTTTTTGAAATCTCGATCGAGATTTGTATAGTATGCTCTTTATTTTTTTAAAAGATGTATATTATACTCTTAATCTTTCTAAATATATATATATATATATATGTATTTAAAAATACTTTGACCTCTCTCAAAGTGTTAAAAAATTAAACTATATTTCCACCTTGATTCGAATAAAAGAATAATCTCTTGTTGTCAGAATATACTATCATATAGCATTCACCCTTGATGTATTAGAAATATTTATAATAAAAAAATGTCTTTTTTCCAAAAATAAAATTTTAGCGTTTAATAATTTTTTTCAATGTTTTTTTTTCAACTTGTTTGTCCTCATTTCATATGTTATTTCCTTCCTTGCAAGGAAAAAAATGCTTTAGAAAATTTTTGTGTAATTTTGATTAATAAATACTAAAACTTCTAAATTGAACAAGGAGAAGTGACTTTGGGAAATGGAGGAAAAACTTAAATATTCCAACTGTTTTGAGACCTTTATTTTCCAAAAAAATAATCAATTGATTGTGATTTTGGGCATGCTTATTTAAATTTTTTTGTTAAAAGAAAATGCATATTTATTTAAATATAATACTAATTTGTAACACATGTATATGCATAGATGTATTTTTAAGGGTAAGATATTATTTTGGTTCTTAAACTTCACCAAATGTTTGTTTTTTATCCCAAAACTTTGTAAACAGTTTTTCAATAGTTTAGGGACACAATATAGATGAAAAAAAGAACTTTTTTCAATAGTTTAGGGATGAAAACAAATCTTTTTTTAAAGTTTAAGGACAAAAATAAAACATTTTCAATAGTTTAGGGATGATAGACAAATTTTTCAATAGTTTAGGAATGAAAAATGAACTTATTGATGATTTAAGTTTAATTAAATGCATATTAAAATTTAGGGATGAAAAATAAACATAATTAAATGCATATAAAAATTTCTACCTAAGTTTAATGCTATTAATGATCATTTTTATCTTAATTATTAATTCTTGATGACCTATAAAAAAATGTTCATTACTTAATTTATTTTTGTTAATGTGATTAAATAAAATTATTGCATATTTATATTTTTCAAATAAGATATGAAGATCATGACTAAATTTTTCATTGAAATTTTTTTTTGAACTAATAATAAAATTTTCTTTTTTAAAGAAAATATAGATTAATTATAAATGGATTGAAAATTGTTTCAAATATGATTTAAATAGAATTGGCTCTTTGAGTTTGCTAATGTTATCTATGTAGAGGGAAAGCTTACCTCTACATTACTATTGGTTAATAAAATCTTCTGTATTTATTAACAAGTTGTTTAGGAGAAGGGAATGAATGAAATAGAAATAAATGAAAAGAATAAGTTTAGAATATTCACTCATTTCTCTTGTTTTGGAGTTTTAATGAAAAGAATGGAAAGTTACACATTCATTTGGAAGTTTAAGTGAGAGTGAATGAAATGAGTAGGTGGGAACACTCATTCCTTTTTATTCTCTCAAAACCTTAAATTTTCATTCTTCCAAAATTAGGAGGAACCAAAAGGAATGGAATGAGGTTTAGAGTTTAATGAAATTTTACATTAAAATTCCCAAAATATATACTCTTATATATTTAGCCCTTTATTTTTGTAGGGCCACGATTTGTGGTCCAGGCCCAAATTATACAGGGTCTTGGTCCTATGAGCCCAATACAATGAATTTGTAAAGAGTAGATCAAAGAATTAGGCCCAAATGAATTGGACAACGGCTAATATGGATCTGAAAGATGATTAAGCAGGAACAAGCATCATATAGCTGAATGAATTCACTGTCCAAGGATACAAGTATTCATATCTGAGGAGGCGTTCATTCATATAAATTGCCTAAGTAGAATACAAGTGCTATTTAGATTATTCCCGAGTTCTTTCTTTTTCTTTCGTCCCCTTTTTGTGGAGAGTCTCCTACCTTATATAGCTCTTTTTGAATCATCTTCACCCTATACCCGTTGATCATCTGAACCCTCACTTGAGTACTTGTCCCATCAGCCACCTTCCCTAGCTCTCTGTGAGTTGCGTTAGCCAAGGTAACATTATTCAGACGTCTTCTCCACATAAATGAGGCCAGTAAAGTAGCTGTTTGTGCATTTAATGCGGTAGTGTCAGTATTCTCTTAGATATTTTCAGGTCTTCCTCCTTTTCTCTTGTCTATGAAACGCATTCGTATCACTGAATCTTCTCAGAAGGTCACTTTAATCGCTGCATTATATATTTTGAACTATACTCATTAAGTCCGAGGAGTATGTACTCCTCAAACGACTAGACATTTGCTTTCTTCTTAAGGAATTTGGTCCAAGGGTCTTTCATCATTTACTTCTTTATCCTCGGACCAATTTATGTCCTTGGATAAAGCCCAAGGTCCAATATATGATCCTAGGCCCTTGCCCCTACAATAGCCCCTCCAAACCTTGGGTTTCTTTCTATCCGAGAAGAAAAGCGAGGTTTTGATCCTCTAACTGCTGCTACAACCTAATTTTTTTGCTCACGCGCGTGGAGGCTCAGTTTTCTGTGCAATTTATGGTTATTTCTGACATTTCACAGTCCACAAAGCATCATTAATTGCTCCAGACGACGTGTCATCTCCAGATCCAATGGTGGAGCTCAGATCCAACGGTTGAGATTCCCCCTAGAAATTTGAGCGGGATAACACCCTCTCTTTTTCGCTCCCTATATAAAGCCTTGAGGGGACGCATTCTCTTCTGTTTTACCAATCTTTCAAACTCTCTAGTGATCTCCAACGCTCCAAATCGTAGTGCTCTCTAATTCACAAAGCTTCCCAAAAACTTTTCCTTTGAGAATCTTTTAAAAACAACAGAGACATACACATTCATCTGTGTAAGTTATTTTTCTTCATATATATATATATATATATATATATATATATATATATATTTTATCTTGGCTTTCCTCCTTGGCCTTTTCTCTTTCTTTTAGAAGCTTCTTTTTAAGTTGTTTCAGTTCATTCAAATGGGTAGATTCAAGTATTTGGTAGATTTTCCGGATAGTATGGAGAGTTTTAAGGCTAGGTACCACATCGCCCCAAAAGTAGGCCTAGAATATTGTCCCCCAGATTGCGTACTCACAGATAGGCGAGGAGGTGAAGTTGTCATACCGATGATCGCTTTGATGCTTCCCATGGATAGGATAACTAAGGACTACTTGCGCAATCATAGGTTATGCCCACACCAATGCGCCCCCAACATGTTTAGAGTCTTAGGATGCGTAGACATGCTAAACGACCAGATGAACCTCGGTCTTACGTGGCACAATGTTGTGCATCTGTACGAGTGTTACTCCCTTTCGGTGGGATATTACCTCAAATCTCGGTCTGACGAAGTGAGACTGATATCTTGCCTTCCTAAATCAAACAAAGGCATGAAGGAAGACTTCCTAATTGTCTCCGGGGGATGGCACGACGGTCTTCCCTGCCCAGTTAAGGCAGAACACCAAGTGGGGTTCCTTAGGACCAGGTCTCTCGGCCGAGACTTTAGTTTTAAGAGCTATTTTTATATATTTTCAATAGTACGTCTTCTCGGACAATGTTTATCATTTGTTTAACAATGTCTACCTATTTCGGATGTTTTACAGATAAAGAGCACGTTTCTCTAAAGATAAGCTACGTCAATGTCCCCGAGCTAAATTTTTTACTGAAGTCGGAGATATTTGTGAGCGAAGATAGGCAGTTGCAGGCCGCTTACCTTATCTTGGTTTACGAGCCTTTGTCATGTATATACCAGGACGCGGGCCAAGCGTTGAGAGTAGGCAACCCCTGTCTTGCTCGAATAGACGTTTCTAAGCTAGGGTTCCTTGCGAGGCAGGATCTGCCTCCTATGGTATTGCCTGCTCAGTTGAATCCTCCGCAATTTGTAGTACCCCTTTAATAGGTTCCTCTTACAGCCGTACCCATAGCTGAAGGAGTAGCCTCCTCTTCACACTTGTTGTTAGGATTAGTACCCTTAAATCCTATTGTGTGATATTATGTATGCTATTATGTACGATATTATGTATGACTTAATGTTGTGATTAATAAAGTTTCTTTATTATTATTATCTAAAATAATGGTAACATGAATATTTGGACATTATCATATAGTCCATGAGATGCATAGTATGTGATTTATGTGATTTAGTCACAGAAGATATAGATCACAAGTTCTTTGTAAACTCATATTTTTGGTTCGTAGTCGGTGATTAAATTGGGCATTTCATCTGCGAAGACTATAACATATCAACTAAGATGATTTGTCTTGATCATGGAAGTGGAGACTTCTAGTTGATATGTTGATATGTTTTAAGAGTTAAGACATATAGAACTGGACCGCTGTGAGATTTATTATTCTCCTAACGACTGTCAAATGAATAATAAATCTCACGACTCCTATTTGCATGAACTCTTAATCCTGAGAGAATAATGGACCTGATCATGAGATGTAGGTTGCTTTGATATATTAGGAGTGAGATCTAAAGGCACGATCAAAACCTCAGTATGTTGGGCAACCACATTTAGTGTTGATGGAACATATATTCTCAAGATGGAATTCATAGTCTCTTAACGGAGATATAAAATATTCCCTTGAGATAAGTTTAATGGTTTTGGTTATTCAGAGAGTTAGGCCTAACCACTTTAGTAAGAAATTACTGAAGTATATATTTATGAAATTGGATTTCATAAATATATGATGAATAACTTTAAGGATTAAACCGGGTACTCAAGGATTAAGATGTAGTAATTTTCAAAGTGGCAATCTACATTCATGACTTTGTATTACTACGAATATTTTTTAAAGGGGTTGCGTGTATAATAAAGTCTTGGGATATAATTTATAAATAAGACTTAGAGTGCAATTATATTTATATAGTGGTATTAAATATAATTAATGGTAACTTTGGACTTGTCAAGAGTTGACAGAAAAGTCCAAGGCCCATTGGAGCTAGTGTCTTATTGGTCCCTTTTGGTCCCACTCCAAGCCACACATTAAAGCCCAATTGGAAAGGCCCAATAGGCCGGCCCAATTAGATAATCAGTTAGTTATAAAAGGGAGAAACATACAGAAATTTATTTTAAGAGAATCATAATTGTGAAGTGGTGTGTTTGTGCAAGTGAAACCACTCGATTATTCTCCTTTAGAAACTGATTGAGAGACCACACTTCTTGGGCGAAAAGTGGAATTGGAGTGAAGATTAAAAGTGTTCCCAAGAACTTCTAATCTTTTGTTTTGAATTTCACCGCACCAAGGTACGCTATCTTGTTCTCAAATTCTCAAAATCACATAGTGCATGTTATCAATCATGAATGAAATAGATCCATGAATGTCACTTCCGCTGTGAGTTTTGTATGGGATACAAAACCAGATTTTCCTTCACTTGTCACTTGAAGAGAAGATAGACATATTTCAGTTTATCGAGGAGAGGACTCCTGAGAGGTTTGTAGAGATTTCGGATTCCAAGGCTGAATCCGACAGGCTTTCTATAGCCCATCAACCAGGGCAGACCGTTACTTTCATTGAAACAAGCTTCGAGGAGGTAGAGGCTATGGACCTTAAGAAAAGGCCGAGCTTGAGGGGTTTGATGGCTAATAGGGGCAAGGGAGCGACTTCGCCAGAAGCTCCTAAGGCCCAAACTCCTGCCAACCTTCCTTCTCCTCCTTCTCTTCCTTTTGTTGACCAAGGTTCGTGCGCCAATCCTGACCTGAAGATGAAAAGACCAATTTAGGAGTTGGAGGAGGGGGAAATGCTTCCACAGAAGGATGCAAAGCAACAGAAGGCAAAAGACCATCGTGGTAAGAGGCAAAGTCTATGGAGATCCAAGACGATGTCGAGGTCCATTGTCCACAGCGCATATGGGCTCTCGTGATAGAGATAGATGGGGCCCCTATCCCTTACGATTCCACGATAAGGGAATCTAGCTGAGGACATTCCATGTAATTGGCTTAGGCCTTGGAGCAGTCCCTCCTTCTCCCAAAGGACATGGAAGCGCTTAGGTGGATGAGGCACCTCGACCTGTTCATGTCTCTAAAGCGGGACCTCGCAATGGTGAGTGCAGTTCCATCAGCATTTTGACTCTTTTAGCATGTATTCTTTGTGTAATCCTCATGTTGTTTTGTGAAGGTCATCCAATAGGTTTTCGTGGTTAAAGAGTGCGTTAGAAGTGCTCATAATAAGCTCGAGACTGAGTCTAACTTCAAGTGCGAGGTGGAGAAAACGCTTAGGTCTGTCAAGGAGGAGAAGTCCCAATTGGCCGAGAAGTTTAAAACTTCTGAGCAAGTTCGCCAAAGCGCCCTGGCGGGACTTAAGATCACTGAGGCCCAAGCTTAAGACCAACACAAGCGTTTCTACACCACGGAGCTGGATTTAACCACGGAAAAGGCTGCGATCCTAAGCTTAAAGGCTGAGTTGGAGAAGGCCAAGGCAGAGGCCTAGTCGATCCGAAAAGTTGCCCAGGCTGCAGAAAAAGCAACCTATGAGCGGGGGGGTACTCAAGACGGAGCAAAGGTTGGCTGAAGAGGTGGCCGAGGTGTGTAGGGATTACTGCTGCGTGACTTGGGATGCGACCCTTAACAGCGCAGGGGTCCCTACAGAATCTGAGTTGAGGAAGGCGGAAAGGGTGTTTTATCCGGAGCATATCAAAGAGATCCTAACCAACCCTTCATCAGCTGCTTTGCCCTCTCCTTCTCTTGAGCAGGTTCCTAGCGTTCAGGACCTTCCTATTGATGTTAGGACCTCTGCTGAGAAGCCTAAGGATGGGGATTCGGCCAAGACTATCGTTGCCAAAAAGGATCTCCTTTTGAAGAAAAAGTAGTTGTAGGATTTTATTTTTCTTGTTCTGTCTTCCCAATGTTGCAGTTGTAGGATTTAGTCAAGTTTGTAATATATATTGAAGTTAATGAATGAACTCTTTCTTTTATTCTTTGAATCTTTATTTTTCGCTCTTAGACTTTATCATTATTGTTGCACATGAGGTTAATAACGTATTAGATTTAGAGGAGATCAGTAATATACATCATATCTCTAGTTCTCCTTAACACTTATATAAGGGCTTTTGGGTGTCAACAGTGATTAATTTCCCCTAAGCCTGTGGTCCGAGGATCCAGGCAGAACTTAGGTTCTGTTTAACACAGGAGAACATAGTACAAGTAATTAATTTCCCTTAATCATGTGGCCTGAGGATCCAGGTAGAACTTAGGTTCTATTTTAAATACTTGAAAATAGTACAATTAATTAATTTCCCCTAAACCCGTGGTCCGAGGATCCAAGCAGAACTTAAATTCTGTTTAAATACTTAAAAATAGTATAAGTGATTAATTTCCCCTAAGCCCTTGGTCCGAGGATCCAAGCAGGACTTAGGTTCTGTTTAAATACTTGAAAATAGTACAAGTGATTAAGTTCCCCTAAGCCTGTGGTCCGAGGATCCAAACAGAACTTAGGTTCTGTTTAACACAGGAGAAAATAGTACAAGTAATTAATTTCCCCTAAGCCTGTGGTCCGAGGATCCAGACAGAAATTAGGTTCTATTTAAAAACTTGAAAATGGTATAAGTGATTAATTTCCCCTAAGCCTTTAGTCTGATGATCCAGGCAGAACTTAGGTTCTGTTTAAATACTTGAAAATAAGCCCGTGGTCCGAGGATCCAGGCAAAACTTAGGTTTTGTTTAAATACTTGAAAATAGTACAAGTGATTAATTTCTGTTAAACCTGTGGTTCGAGGATTCAAGCAGAACTTAGGTTCTGTTTAACACAGGAGAAAATAGTACAAGTAATTAATTTCCCCTAAGCTTATGGTCCAAGGATCTAGGCAGAACTTAGGTTCTGTTTAAATACTTGAAAAGATTGAGTGAGGCATTCATATGTTTATATAAAAAAAGTATTTGTTGAGAAGGGAAATTTTCATTAATAATAGTACATTTTTAGGTTGTTTACATTCCAAAAGCGTGGTATTACATGCTTATCTAAATCTTCCAGAAAATATGCCCCAATACTCGCCACTGAGGTGATGCGATATGGCCTTTGCCAATTTGGGCTGTCACATGTCCTATGGACGTATCAAACAACACCCTGCAGGTCAACTAGAGAGACCCCCTTCTCAATGACTTACGGAGCCGAGGTTGTTATCCCCCTATAAACGGGTTTTCCAACACTAAAAACTAGCTCATTCTGTCTAAGCAGAAGTGATGAGCTACTAGGAAAAGGCTTAGACCTTATTAAAGAAAGAAGAGAGAAAGCAATGGTCCAGCTAACATATTACCAGCAAAAACTTAAGCGAGGCTATAACGCCAAAGTAAAGCTAAAGCCATTAGGGCCTGGAGACTTAGTGTTGAGGAAAATTCTGGGCAATGCTAAAAACTCAGCGTGGGGAAAGCTCGCTACCCACTTTCCTTTCACGTCATCTAGTCTCTTTTTAAATCCGCTCACAATGACCTTGTTACAGCTTCAACTTGTCCATTCCCCTAGGGGTAGGCTAGGGTAGAATATCTATTCGTAATCCCCAACTCGCAACAATACCTCCTGAAGGTGTTTTGCTATCAAATTGGAGGCCATTATTCGAAATTAGGGAATAAGGGACCCCGAACCGAGTGACGATGTTTTTCCAGACAAATCTCTTGACGTCCACATCTCTGATGTTCGCTAGAGGTTCAGCCTTAACCCATTTAGTAAAGTAGTCAGTGCTAACGACCAGATACCTTTTGTTCCCTGTTGCCTTGGGAAAGGGCCCGATGATATCCAAACCCTACTGAGCGAATGGGCAAGGAATGGACAGTGGATTGAGGTTCTCTCCTGGTTGATGTATGTTTTGCGCAAACCTCTGACATTAGTCGCACTTCTTCACGTATTTGTGTGCTTCCCTTTGCATGTTTGGCCACCAGTAGCCTTGGGTAATGGCCTTATAAGCTAAGGACCTGCCTCCTGTGTGGCTTCCACAAATCCCCTCGTGTAACTCCTCCAAGATAAGTTCTGAGGCCTTAGGGTGCACGCAGAGCAAGTATGGTCCAGAAAAAGATCGTTTGTACAGCTTCTAGTCCTCAGATAGCTAGAACCGAGATGCGTTTCTTCTTATCTTGTCGGCCTCTGTCTTGTCGTCAGGCAAGATATCTTCTTTCAGAAATAGTACCAAAGGGTCCATCCAGCTAGGCCCCACTCAGACATGGTGGACATGGACTACTTCTCTCTTGGTCACTGTGGGTTTGTATAAATCTTACACAAAGATGAACCGGGGTAAACTTTGACCCGAGGAGGTAGCAAGCGTGGCCAAGGAATCGGCATGGGTGTTTCCATTTCTAGGGATGTGCAGTAAGCTAAAAGAATCAAAGTTAGATTGTAAGCACTTGGCTTTGTTCAGATATTCTTGCATTCTTTTGTCTCTTGTTTCTAACTCTCCGTTCACTTGGCCAACGATCAATCTCGAGTCCGAGAACTTGTTTATTGCCTTTCCGCCAAGTTTCTGAACCATGGACATTCCCTCAAGCAGGGCTTCATACTTGGCCTCATTGTTTATGGCTGAGAAGTCCAATCTCAATGATTTTTCAATAGTAATCCTTTTAGGGGAGATCAGGACTAGCCCCACTCCGGAGCCTTTTTGGTTTGCTGCGCCATCGACATATACTTTTAAGCATGTGGGCTCTTGAAGGGAGATTGTGCCAACTAATTTTTCACCCATGCCTTGTGCTCTTGCTTCTTCTTCTAGCGAAGGTTCGGCAAATTCAGCCACCAGGTTCACGAGGACTTGCCCCTTGACGGAGGTACGAGACATGTACTTGTTGTCAAAAGCCCCTAGGATCATGCCTCATTTAGCGATTCTCCTCGTATAATTAGCACTCCGAAGTATGGACCTGAGTGGAAGTTGTGTTAGAATGATAAGTGTGTGTGCTTGGAAGTAATGGGGAAGCTTTCATATGGCTTGAACCACCACTAGGATGGCATTTTCTAGTGGTAGGTAGCAGAGTTCTGCTTCCTGTAATGCTTTGCTCACGTAATAGACCAGTCGTTGTATGCCATTGTCCATTCGTATTAGCACCAAGCTTACTGCATGGGGGGCCACAGATATGTAGGCAAACAAAACCTCGTCGACCTCTGGACTGGACATGATTGGCGGCTGAGATTGATACTTTTTAAGTTGTTGGAAGGCCAAAGCGCATTCTTTCATCCATTTGAATCCCTTCCATTTATTCAGCAAGAGGAAAAAGGGCTTACTCCTGTCGGCCAATCGAGAAATAAAACGGTTTAAGGCAGTGATCATGCCGGTAAATTTCTGGACTTCTTTAGGATTCTGAGGGGGTTGTAAACTGTTAACAGCCCTAATCTGATCGAGACTGACTTTGATTCCCCTGTGGATCACCATATATCCCAAGAATTTTCCTGACGCTACCCTAAACGAACATTTGGATGCGTTTAGATGTAGCTTGTGTCTCCTCAGAATTTCAAAAATGTCCCCGAGGTCTCTCACGTGTTCAGATGCTATCTTACTCTTTACTACCATGTCATCAATGTAGGCCTCAATGCTTTTCCCGAGCTGTGATTCGAACATTCTAGTCATCATTCTCTAGTATATAGACCCCGTATTCTTCAAGCCGAAAGGCATGACTTTGTAATGGTAGTTTCCAATGGGAGTGAGAAAGGCTGTTTTTTCTTGGTCGTTTGCAGCCAGTGCTATTTGATGGTATCTTTGGAAAGCATCCAAGAAGCTCATTCGGGGGTGGCCTGCGGTTGCGTCTACCAACTAATCTATCCGAGGCATAGGGAACAGATCTTTTGGGCAGGCTTTATTCAGATCAGTGAAGTCTACATAAAGTCGCCACTTTCTGCTCTTCTTATTTACCACTACAGTGTTAGCCAGCCACTTCGGATAAAAAAATTCCTTGATAGCCCCCATTTTTTTAAGCTTCATCACCTTGTCCCTAATAGCGTTGGCATGCTCTTTCGACGGGCGCCAAGGGGGCTATTTCTTGGGAGCGACGGATGGGTTAACGTTTAAGTGGTGGCAAATGAAGCTTGGATCAACCCCTGGGATCTCGTAGGCATCCCATGCAAACAAGTTTGCATTTTCTCTGAGAAACTTGATCAGTCCTTCTTTCTCTTGAGGAGGTAGTTTTAAGCCAATTTGAAAGAACTTTTCCAGATCAACGCTGATGGCTACCTTCTCTAGGTCTTCATATTTTACCTCATTGGCTAGTTCATTACTGGGCAACGCCAGTGTGGCTGATTGCTATAACCCCTTTTCGGTAGAGGCCGAGGGTTCGGCACTAAGTTAGCGCGAGATGGTAGCCACCATGCATTGTCTGGTCATAGTCTGGTCCCCCACAATTTCCTTAACTTGGCCTTCCGACGGGTACTTTACCATCTAGTGTAATGTAGAAGAGATAGCCCCTACGGCGTGAAGCCAGGGCCTAGCCACAATAGCTGTGTAAGGCGAATAAGCGTCAACCATGATGAAATCCACCTCCACCATGTTTGAGTCGGTCTGTATGGGCAGTCTGATTTGGCCCATTAGGGTAACTGTCTTCCCCTCGAAACTTACCAGAGGGGAATCGTACGACGTTAAGTCCTCGAGTTTCAAGTTCAGCCCTTTGTACAGGTCGGGGTACATTACTTCCACAGCACTGCCCTAATCTACAAGCACTCTTTTCACATTGTATCCTCCAATCCTGAGTGTGACTACAAGGGCGTCATCGTGAGGTTGGGTGGTTCTGATCTTATCTTCGTCCGAGAATCCCAGTATAGGTGAGGCTCCTTTCTTGGCTTTCTGATCTTATCATGGCAACATAAAAAACAAGTTAGGGAAAGAGATTATACCTTCATGCAATATCCATACGGTGGAGGATGAGACTCTTCGTAAAGGTTCTAAGGGTGGAGGAAAAGAAGAGGTAGGAGAAGAAGAGTGAGTCTCACTCAATACCTTAAGTCTTAGGAAGACCAAGATATGACAAGACTACTCAACTTCACTAGAACTCGAGAGAGGAGAAGAGATGGGGTTTTTATGTGCCTTGAAATGAATGAGAGGGGGGTATATATAGTAGTGGTAGAGGAAATATGAATGGAAGGCCATTTAATGAAGGTTGACAAAGAATAATGAACCTAGACCTCATTTTAGTCCTTGGGGAAATCTGGTGCATTAAATGTGAAGATTGATGAGAGTGAAGAGCAAGCAAAGTTCGGTTTTCTCGTAGCTACTGTAACAGCTTATAGAGCCAACTTCGAAAAATCATATCTGACTCAATTCTGATTGGAATTGTCTCATTCTTATGCTCAAATTGAAGCCCTAAATGTCTAGTTTATAGGAAAATTAACCTCATTCATAGATTCAAAATATTCTGAGAGATATCGATAAAATGGTGAGCAGAAATCATTTGTTAAAAAATTGTTTTAACACAATTAACATTAATAGGTCCCAAATTAGCTCCCAATTAACATTGAATGGCTCTAATCACTCCAATTTCAGACTTAATTAGTTCCAAATTTACTCTAATTAAAAGATAATTGCACAAATTACTTATTGAATAATTAATGTTTAACTATCTAGTTAATTAGGTATGTGCAACCCTACCATAAAATGTATTTATAACCAATCAAATTATGACACATCATCGATCTTAAATTGATTATACTTATAACCAATTGAAATCAATTGTTCATAATCACATATAATCGGATTCAATTTGTGATAGTGCATTTTAGCCATTAAAACTTGATTTGATGATAACTTTCAATCTAGTGGTTCGATTCTGGCTTATGACCAGTCAATTTGATCGTTACAACATCAAGATCATTTTGGTTAAATGAGATTAAGGATCTAATGACCAAAATCAAGATGCATATTTCTAAGGTGAAATTACCCTTTTACCCTCCATGTGAGATGAAATGTGGGTTGCAAAATGAGGTGTCAACAATAGGAAGTCTTAAGGAGGTGCCTCTTCGCGTCTCAGGATTCCCTTACCTTTGCTGGCTGCTGGAATGGTGTAGGAGATGCCTCAATTTTCCCTCTCGGACTAGTTGATCCAAGTGGTACCTCAGGTTCTTGTAGTCCTCAGTGGCGTGCCCCGGTTTTTGGTGGTATTGGCAATACAGGTTCTGGTTGCACTTCGTGGGATCTCCTGCCATCTTATTCGACTATTTGAAGAATGATTCATTCTTGATCTTTTCCACGATCTGATGTACTGGGTCTTGGAACATATCGTGTCGACGGGCCTGGATTGCCCTGCAAAGTCTCCCTTTGGTCGGTTGTTGTTGTTGTTGAATCGGTCCGATTGGAAATCCCTTCTCTTTTGAGCGACAACTTTTCCCAGCTGCTGGTCTTCTTCAACCCTTTTATACTTGTCAATCCGGTCCATGAGTTGGCGCAGGCTCATGATAGGTTTTCCCATTAGGGATTTTCTTAAACCATGCTCAGTTAGGAAGCCGCTCTTGAAAGTGCTGATGGCGACATCGTCATAGTCACCTTCTATCTCATTGTACATTTCCCAGTATTTGTCTGAGTAGGCTTTTAGTGTCTCCCCTTCTCGCATGGACAAAGACAGAAGGGAATCTAGGGGCCGAGGAACCTTGCTACTCGTAATGAAGTGAGATCTAAAGGCTTGTGTCAGCTGCTTAAAGGAATTTATAGAATTTGGCCTGAGGCCGTCAAACCACCTCATCACCATCGACCCCAAGCTGGACGGGAATACTTTGCACATCAAAACTTCATTTTTGGAATGGATGGCCATCCTCTGGTTGAATTGGCTTACATGCTCTACGGGATCCGCTCGACTGTTGTACATAGTGAAAGTGGGTTGATAGAATCGTCAAGGGAGTTCTACCGCTTCTATCTTGCATGTGAAGGGTGATTTAGAGATTCGATCTAGGGCCTCGCTCAAGGCGTGGTTCACCAGGCCTTTGCGGGATGGACTTTTGCGTCTGCATCTATGGTGGTATTTGTCCTCATAAAAAAAGTTCTCACTTGGTGGGGTTCTTGACTTTCGTCTGTAATTGTCGTCACCTTCCTCGCTAGTATCTGAACTAAAGGGAGAGCACCTTCGTTGCGCATGTTGTAGATTCTTTTTTAGGTCGTCAATTTCCCACTGTATGGCTTTGTTGTCATCTTGCCTTTGGGACACGTGACTCCTCACCCTAGAACGGCTTTTGCTTGTGTGGGTGGTTCGTACACTACCATCTCGATGTTTATCCTGGTCTTTTTTCCCATTCAAGGTTAAGAAAGTTGTCTTGCCGTTGGGAACCTGCAAGCTATGCCTAGTGTTGACACCCTATTTTGCAATCCGCATTTAACCTCACTTGGAGGGTAAAAGGGTAATTTCACCTTGGAAATATGCATCTTGATTTTGATCATTAGATCCTTAATCTCATTTCACTAAAATGATTTTGATGTTGTAACGATCAAATCGACTGTTCATGAGCCCTAATCAGACCATCAGATTGAAAGTTATCACCAAATCAAGTTTTAATGGCTTAGATGCACCATCATAAATTGAGTCCGACTATATGCGATTATGACCAATTGATTTCAATTGATTATAAGTATAATCAATTTAAGATCGATGTTGTGTCATAATTTGATTGCTTAGGACTACATTTTATGGTGAGATTGTATACATCTAATTAATTAGATAGTTAAACATTAATTATTCAATGAGTAATTTGTGCAATTATCTTTTAATTAGAGTAAATTTAGAACCAATTAAGTCTGAAATGGGAGTGATTGGAGCCATTTAATGTTAATTGGGAGCTAATTTGGGATCTATTAATGTTGATTGTGTTGAAACCATTTTCTAACAAATGACCTCTGCTCACCATTTCATTGATATCTTTCAGAATATTTTGAATATGTGAATGAGATTAATTTTCCCAGAAACTAGACATCCGGAGCTTCAATTTGAGCACAAAAATGAGACAATTCCGATTAGAATTGAGTCAGATATAATTTTTTGAAATTGGCTCTATATGCTGTTACAGCAGCTACGGGAAAACCGAACGTTGCTTGCTCCTCACTCTTATCAATCTTCACATTTAATGCACTAGATTTCCCCAAAGGCTAAAATGAGGTCTAGGTTCATGATTCTTTGTCAACCCTCATTAAATGGTCTTCCATTCATATTTTTTCCACTACTACTATATATACCCCCCTCATTCATTCCAGGACAACACAGAAACCCCATCTCTTCTCCTCTCTTGAGTTCTAGGGAAGTGGAGTGGTCTTGTCATATCTTGGTCTTCCTGAAACTCAAGGTATTCAGTGAGACTCACTCTTCCTCTCCTAACTCTTCTTTTCCTTCACCCTTAGGGCCTCCCTCAAGAATCTCCTCCTCTACCATATGGATCTTGCATGAAGGTATAATCCCTTTCCCTAATTTTTTTTTTGTGTTACCATGATGATAATTTAGGATTAAGACATGATAGTAACTATTTAAATCCTCTTGAATATGTTTGAATATTCTTAATTGTTCTTATGTGTTCTTTACATATTTTTGGTTGTTCATCATATGTTCATGCATATCACCAGTTTTTATCTTAAATCCATATAAAAAATATAAAAAAAAAATGTTGGTTTAATAATTCTTTCAAATTCTTGAATCTAGGATATCACCATCCACACACATTCACTAGAGTTTAATTTTCAGTTCAAATGTCATGCTTAATAAATTGAATTAGGGTTTATTACATGCACACACATTAAAAACAACATGCAAATTGATTGATAACATATTGGATGATGTGATATGAATGTTAGCCACCATAGTCTAGAAGACCGGTTTCACCGGACAAGGTGGGTGCCTAATACCTTCCTATCTTGTAACATAACCTCCGAACTTAGATCAAGGGTTGATAGACCAATGCTTATCCATGTAATTTTTCAATTTCTAGATTGTAACTAGGAAACAAAATCATGTACTTTATTTTAGATTGTATCTAGGACCAAAGTCATGTAATTTTCCTATGATCAATGTAAACTTAATTTCAAATTAATAAAATGAAAAAATTTTCAATTATGGTTTTCTTATTTTTCTAATAATTAAATAAGTTACGACTCCATTGTAAAACCCCTAATTTAAGGGGGGAAATATAATCAGTCGAACCTCCATTTTGAGAGGCAACAACACGACTGCACCCATTCATGTGGGTTTGGCCCCAATATCCTATAAAGAATGGGCTAGGGCGCGGTCTCTCACAATGGCGACTCCACTGGGGATATTGAGGGTTAAGCTTCAATTAGGTTATGGTGGCCAACCATGTCATTGTTTGTTTATTGCTTTTTGTATATAATATGTCTAATATGTCATTATATTGCATGTCATGCATCATTTGCATGAATAAAATTTATTTTATTTGTGTGCTAGCCTGGAAGCCCGGAAGTATTAGCCGTGGATTGTGGTCTTCCTGAGACTCACATATCCAGCGATGAACCTACCACCCACCGCGACAAGGATCATCATGGTTATGCCATGGTAGTTCATAAGGACAAATTGTACCGTTCGGACCAATGCGGTGCTCCTGGCGTCACAAGTTGGAAGGTACGACGTCCTAGCTTGTGGGGACCTTTAACCTACCTTCTACCCATGTTGTAATGACCAATAGAACCTACCTTTAGGTCGGTCCATGTAAATTGCATTGCATTATGCATGTGTTTGGCCGTTATTTGAAACATAATGAGCCTAAGTCCAATGCTTGAGCCTATCATAATTGTTTGAATCTTGTATACTATGAATGAACTCAAGCCCAAAGGCTTGTGATTGAACTCTACTTGGTATGGAAGCCCAAAATTGTTTCTTGAATCATTCTAAGCCCAACACTTGAGCCTATTGTAGGGGCCTTTTTTGGTAGGATTGGGCTGCCTCCTGCGGTAATGGACTGGGCTGCCTCCTGCGATGATAGACCCTAATATTTCTGAGTAAGGGAGCTGGGGCCGGTCCAATTGTAACTCAACTTGGGCCGGTTTGTGCACAAACTTATGCTATGTCTGCCATGAGCAAATTTACGTCAAGCAGAACTGTAGCAGACAAGTTATGGCAGGCTGAACTGTTGCAGACAAGTTATGGCAGACAGATATAATAATAACTAAGACAGAGCACTTTGACTTAATTTAATAAACAACTAGGTATTCCCTACTACTATACAATCACAATGATATCAATCACAGAGAAAAAATAAAGAGAATAATACTAGCTAATTTAAATGGGCATAAATTAAGTTTTCTTTTAAAACTGTCTGTCGCAGCAAAGCCAAAGAGGAAAGAACGCCTCTTCTCAACGCAAATAACCCCCCAGGAAAAGGATCCTGCTGTGGGGATTAATGGCTTTGAGGGAGTCGGACCTGAATGGTTGCTGTTCCAAAAGAAAGATGGTTATTGTTTACGTTTTCTGAAGGAGATAGGATTTGAAGGGGGAGAGAGAGAAACTGATCTATGGGCGCATGCCCTCTTTGAAATAGCTCCCATTTTTCTCAGTTTTCCTTTCTTTTCTTTCTATTTTCTTTCTTATCTTTTTTCTTTTGGCTCTTACTCTGTTTCTTTCTTTCACCCCCAAAAATGTGCTCTGTTTTCGATCCCTTCTACAGGGCATGGCAAGGGCCTTTTTATAGCGCCTACCGTGGCTAGTGTTTTACGGTCTTGCCCCTTAACCGCCTTTGTCTGGTCTAGGTGTACTTGCCGACCACACTGCGCGACACCCACCCTCGCCAGACAGAGGCGGGCTTGTTTTATTCCTTTGTCTGTCGTAGCATTTTTTCCTGCCACGATATTAATGCCTTCTCTCTCCACTCTCAGAGTATGCACCCAATGGTTCCCTCTCAAATTGCCTCTTTTGGGTGGTCTATTATCCCAGCAGGACGTACCTCCCAAAAGAGGCTTGGGCAGGAGTTGTGAATAGATTTTTTTCCCTCTCCCCACCACCAAACCACACCCCCCTTTACCTCTTACCTCTGGCCCATGGCCCCACCATGTCCTATATTGGCTGGGTACAGGCTGGTGGCGCCTGGGCCTTGCGCGTGCTTCCCTTTCAAATTTGTCCAAGAGTCTGCCTGCTGCTTATGTGTCTGCCACAACCTGGAGACTCTCCGTCTGCGTTTCCTAGTCTTTCATGCGGGCTTTCTTTTGGTTTTTCGCTCCATTCAGGAGCTGGGCCTCGTATGATAATGGGCTTTACATTTCTTTGGCCCACTTTTGGTTTTTTTACTGCCTGTCACGTTGAATCGTTATTCCTGCCGTAATGACTTAATCCTGCTGGACCCCTTTTTGGGCCAGCCGTTTATCCCTTTTCTCAGTGGCCTGTCACGGGCACTGTTTTGCTTTCACTCATGGGCTCCTATGTCCCTTTGGGCTTCCCTTTGGGCATCCACGACCCGATTGCTTTCTTTGGGCTTCCTCGACCTGTTTGCTAATTCCACACTCCCATGGGCTTTTTACTAACTTCATTGGGCTTCCTCGGCCCAATAACCTTATCCTTATCTTTGGGGTTCATGAGCCTGCCATAAACCCCTTACTCTCTTAGTTTACACTGCCTTGGGCCTGCGGCGACCTTTTCTCACTTTTCTAACTCATACTCTGCCCATGGGATGCTATTTCTTTCTTTCCTGGCTTCTTTGAGCCCGCTTGCCTTTTCAAGACCCATGTATATATTTGTTGGGCCAGTGACCCATTATTCCTGCCGCTTGGGCCTAATGGGCATTTTTGCTATTTATTTTGTCAATTCTTTATGGTCCTCATCATTGGGCTCTTCTATCTACTAGGCTTCCACAAATGGCCCTCAACATTTAGCCCCCTGAACATATGAAACGTTTCTGTGATTCATATGTGAATGAAAAGGCGCTTCTGCCCTTCTCTCATCTTCTTTCTTCTTCTCCTTTTTCGTGGGTCCTTTTTTTTTTAAGCTATGGACCCCTTCTTATTCATACATATATCCTCCTTCTTGCTGCGAACAGGGTTGTCTCTTCGAATTTCCCAGTTTGGCAGTTATTTTCAAAATAGAGCCGCCACTTCATTAACTCCATTCCTTTATGATGGCTGACCCTTCACCTCTTTTCGTGCTGACATTAATGACTTGGGTATTTAAAAAGGAATCCTTCTGCACTTTAATCACAAACTCCTTCCTCTCCCAATACACACGCTCTCCATCTCTTACTCTTCTTCTTCCTTTCAGTCAACCATACCCACTTTCTCTGACTAAACTTCCTCACCATGTCTCCGGTGAAAAGTCTAAGTTCTTCCCGTCGCAAGGGGAAGAAGGTTGCCTCCGATTCCCCTGCCGTTCTTGAGGAGGTGGAACGTTCCGATTCGGAGCGGTCCACTGAGGAGGAGACGGAGCGCGACCCTGACAGCGAGTGCGCTCCCTTGATCGATCCTTGGTATGAAATCAACCCTCATTTCCCAAAAGACCCCGGTGAATATGTACCGCTGCCGCCGGGCCGTGTATTGATTACCCTTGTCCGGCGAGACCTCGACGTTTCTTGGGCTCCTTTGGCCTCTTCAGTCCCCGATCTATCCATTCGCCAAGGTGTTTCGCTTCCTGTACCCCTTCATTTTGAATTTGGGTCTGGGGCATCCTCGGGTTGGAAGGAATGGGTTGACAGCGAGCTTTCCGACACGGGTTTTATGGGTTTGTTGCAGCGGGCTGGCGTTCTGAAGGCTATAGTCTCGTCTCGCTGCTTGTCAAATTTCCGTGACCTCTATAACCTCTGTCACTTGGTTCGGCGATGGTGCACTACAACCCACACCTTCTTTTTCTCGTGCGGCGAACTCACCGTGACTCTCGAAGATGTGGCTGACCAGTTGCTTTTGCCCATTCTCGGCGATACCGATCCTGCCACCTTAGAGCTTTCTCCTGAGGAGGAGGCCATTGAAGTTGAACTGAGGAAAAGGATGACCGGAAACGCCAAATTGTCCTACTGGGTGAGTTCCTCCCCTAAGTTTTCTGCTGCCGCCCGCCGCGTGGCTTTCATTGCCTTTTGGCTTTGCAAGTTTGGTTTTGGGTCCCACCCCCACTATGCCATAAAACCTTTGTACTTTCGTTTGGCTATCAAAATATCTGCGGGGGTGAGCCTGCCGCTGGCTCCTATGTTTCTGGGGCACTTATACGTTCAGTTAGATATCCTTCATAACGATGAGAATCAGGCTGGGTCCTGCCATATTGTCACTTCTTCCGTTCATTGCACCATACTCCAGCAGTGGTTGTTTGAGCGTTGTGCTCAATACTTGAAAATGTGTTTCTCACTTAGTGATGATCTACAACAGTCACGGCAACTTTATGCAGGACTTTCGTCTTGGCCGTTCTTCCAAGGAGCATTTCTTGAAAATGTTGGGGTGTGTGCTGAACGACATTGAGCATAATTTCATCGACACTATTTCTGCCGAGAGAATTCTGCAGTGAAGGGCTGCGGTACAGGAGCTCATCAGTGTGGGTTTCGCTGTGGAGTTTATTCTTGAGCATCTACGTGAGATTGCTCGAGCCTTTTTTATGAGGAGAGTCCGTCCAGCCGTTGAGGCCATAGATGCCCGTATTGAGCTTTTGAAGAAAGAGGTGGCTGACTTGGAGGGTCGCCGCAAGCGTCTTCTTTCCGGCGTTGGTGGACCTAGTTGCTTTGGGGATCAGAGTCTCATTTCTAGACTTCACTGATGATAGCACCGTTTCCTTTCCTTTTCTTTGTTTCTCTATTTTTGTTATGTCATACAGAGCGCTTTTATGTTTTCTGCCATAGTTACTTGGCTTGTGTTTGCCACAGTTTGAGTTTGTAATAATGCTACACTTTGCTATTTTTTTTTTTTTTTTTTTTTACTACTGCTATAATATGATTCTAATACTTCGTACTTTTTCATTGCACACTCATGAAAGCACGTTACAACTTTTCTTGTGACATAATCACTTGGAGGAATAAAAGAAAAGATTCAGTAAAGGAAGACATAAACAAACAGCTAAGGAAAGGTGGTCAACCACATAACTTCCTTCTCTAAGCAAAATAACGCTTCAGCCATTTTCCATTGACGGGGTCCATCAAGTCCCTGCCATCCATTTGAGTTAGGCGATAATACCCACTTTGATGCGCTTCTCTTATCACAAGGGGTCCCTCGCATTTTGGTGCAAACTTGGATGGTCCTGCCAGACCTCGCCTGACATAGTCTGCCACTTTTAGCACTAGTTGTCCTTCTGCAAACACTCTTTCCTTGGTCATCCTGCCGTAGGCTTCAGTCATCTTCTGCCTGTATCTGCGGCTGCGTTCCTGGGTTTCTTCCCTCTTTTCATCAAGTTCTTCCAGGTTCTCAAACCTTTCCGCCGCAAAGACTTCTCCCTCTTTTTCTTTTTCTTGCATCTGCATAACCCTTAGGGACGGTGTCATTATTTCTGCCGGACTCACTACTTCAGTTTCGTAGACTAAGGAAAAGGGTGAAAAGCCTGTGACTGACTTTGGTGATTTTCTGTATGCCCAAAGAGCATCTGGTAGGTGCATTGCCCATCCTCCCGCATACTCTTGGCTCATCTTGTTGATGATCTTTATAAGAATTTTGTTTGTTACCTCTGCCTACCCGTTCCCTTGAGGGTAATAGGGTGATGACCTGTGGTGCTTGACTTAATAGAACTCTAGCATTCTCCTCACATCGCTGTTGACAAACAGTGTGCCGTTGTCGCTGATGATCTTGTGGGGCACTCCAAACCTCACAATTATATTTTCTTTGATGAAGTTCGCCACTGCTCCTCCTGTAGCCTTGTGGAGTGGTACCGCCTCCGCCCACTTGGTAAAATATTCTGTAGCTACCAATATCCATATGTACCCACATGATGGCGGGTTGACTAGCCCTACCAAATCTAGCCCCCAAGTATGAAAGGGCCATGGGGTGACCATGTTGTGCAAGCCTTGTGGATGGGTATGGATTAAGTTGGCTTGTACCTGATAACTGTGACACTTCTTTACAAATTCTACCGTATCTTTCTTCATGGTTGGCCAGTAGTAGCCCATCTGCAGCAGGCATCTGTAAAGCTTTTTCTTCCCCTGATGTTCACCACATTCCCCGGAATGTACTTCTTTTATCATTTCTTTAGCCTCTTCAGGACCCAAACACCTCAAAGGGTCTCCATCATACCCCCTTTTAAAAAGGACCGTGTTGTGCAAGAAGTAACGTGTTGCCAACCTCTTAAGCTTGCACCTCTCGTTGTGTCTTTGTGGCAGGACACCTTCTGCTAGGTACTACATGAAAGGGCTCCTCCAATCCTTGCTGATGAACACAGCATAACTCTTCTCCCTGTCTACCGCAAGCTGGCAGGTCCCACACTAGGTTTGGACTTGATCTGCGTCCTTACCCATGCTTGGCCAATAGAAGCCTGCTCTCTGGAGTCTGCGGTAAAGACTGACTTCCTTGCAGGACCCACAGGTCTTGTCGTGTATTTCCTTCAATTTTCTTTGGGCTTCCTCTTGGCCCACGCATCGGGATAAAATCCCACCTGGCATCCTGCGATACAGCTCTTCTTTTACCAAAGCATAGTCTTTCAATATCTTCAATTCTGCTGCATCGTCTCTCTTCACCAAAGTTTCCTTTATGGGGATTCGCCAATCCCCTTCGCCCTATTCTTCCCGGAACTTTTCCTTCAACACTTCAATGATGGATTCCTCCCTTTTGCTGACTTCTATGTTGGTGCTACACCCTTCAAAGATTATTTGTGAACCCAATGCGGCTAACGCGTCCGCAAACCGATTTTCATTTCTCGGAGCGTGTTCTATCTCAAAGGTTGAGAATTTCTCTTCCATTCTCTAGGCCATTGCTCTGTACGGAGCTAGGCTGGGTTCTTTTAAGGAAAAACTTCCTTTGGCTTGGCAGACGACCAAGTTCGAATCTCCCAGCACTTTCAAATGTTTGACTCCCATTTCGAGCGCTATGGCAAGCCCAGTTAGATAGGCCTCGTATTCCACCGTGTTGTTTGAACAGGGGAATTCCAACTTAAACGATAGTGCCACTACCTTGTCTTCTTCATGATACAGAACTACTCCCACCCCTCCGGAATGGGTAGTAGAAGACCCATCAAATTTCATTACCCACTGTTCCCTAACCTCCTCTGCCACAGCTACTTCCCCTGGAACTTCATCATCCAGTGGGAATTCTTCCTCTCCTGGAAACTGTGCCAATAAATCCGCTATAGCTTGACTTTTTACTGCCTTAGGTGTCCCCATTCTCAAGTCATATTATGATAATTGTAGCAACCATTGGGATATCCTGCCGGAGAGAATCGGCTGTTGTAATAGAGCTTTAATGGCATGTGACTTAGTCATTAGCCATACTTTGTATGCCAAGAAATAGTGACACAACCTTTGCGAAGGGTACACGATGGCTAGGCACGCCCTCTCTGCCCTTGGGTAACGAGTTTCGGCGCCTTTTAAGGCGCGGCTGATATAGTATATTGGCTGCTCAGTACCACCTCCGTCTTCCTGAGCGATTAGTGCGCTAATGGCGTATGAGTTGGTGGCCAGATAGAGTAACAGTGGTTTTTTATGAATAGGAGCCTGCACCGTGGGGAGGTTCATCATTATCTATTGCAGCCTCTTGAAGGTCGTCTGCTGCGCTTCCCCCCATTCAAAACTTTGCCCCTTCTTAAGCAACTTGGTGAAAGCAGAGGTAATTGATGCCAAGGGATGAATCTCCGGATATATGAGACTTTTCCTAAGAAGCTCTTTAGTTCTTTTATTGTGGCAGTAGGTCTCATAGTTGCTATGGCCGTGGCCTTGGCCGGATCCACGTCTACACTTCTGCTGTGAACCAAGAAACCCAAAAATTTCCCAGAGGATACTCCGAATGCGCACTTGAGGGGATTCATTCTTAACTTAATAGCTCTGCATCTTTCGAATACTCTTTTCAGCACCCGAAAGTGTTCTTCCCTTCTCCTTGACTTAACCACTATGTCATCCACATAGTCTTCCAGCTCCTGGTGCATCATGTCGTGGAATATGGCCGTCATTGCCCGTTGGTAGGTTGCACCCGCGTTTTTCAACCCAAAGGGCATCACAATATAATAGAAATTGCCCATGGGTGTCCTAATGGCAGTTTTCTCTGCATCTTTTGGCGCCATCTTGATCTGATTATATCCACTGAAACCATCCATGAATGAGAATATGGCATTTCCTGCCGCAGAATCTATCAGTAAATCCATGTTTAGCAATGGAAATTCGTCTTTTGGACAAGCTTTGTTGAGATTCCTAAAGTCTACACAGCATTTTATCTGCCCGTTCTTCTTTTTTGCCGGTACTATGTTGGATAGCCAGCGGGGATGCTGGATAGGCTTGACGAATCCTGCGGCTAGCAACTTCTGTACTTCTTTAACTATTTGCCCTTCTATTTCCGTATGGAATATCCTGGCAGGCTGGGCCACCGGCTTGGCCTCTGGGTCCACATTCAACGTATGCGCAACAAGCCCAGGATCGAGCCCTGGCATTTCATTGTAATCCCAAGCAAAGACGTCTTTGAATTCTTTCAACAGTAGTATGAGTTCTGACTTCTCCGTTTCCATTAGGCTTGCACTGATTGAGATGGGCCTTGGTTCTTGCGAGTCAGACCCCAAGTCAACCTCTTCCAATTCTTCTTTTGCCATAACCTAGATGTCCCTTTCTGCCGTAACTGCCTTATCCTTCCCTCATTCTTTTCCCAAACTTCCTTCAATGACACAACATGCCAAACTCTTGTGTTGCCCTTTTTGGGCGGGACCCACTTACATCTCACTCGTGGGTCCCACGCACCTTCATAATTTGTAGACAATCTTGCCATCAAGGCCTCGGACCCTGATGCACTGAGGTACTTCGTCCGGCTCTACGGCAGGTGCTTCTTTCCTTTTCTTCTTTCGTGCCAGTATCTCTCTTAAGTCAGGTTCTGGGTCATCTTGAACATCTTTCCACCTAGGCACAAAGGTGCCTTGTGGTTTTGCGACCACATTTTCTCCAGATGGAGCCCATTGATCATAAAACATGGTTTCCACCAAGTGGGCCTCTGCCTGCTCGAACGGCGAAGGGTTCGCCGCTATGCGTATCATCCTGCCATTCAATCTTCCCTTCACACATTGGTGGTAGGTGGACGGGACTAGTCGGTGTTTGTGTAACCAAGGCCTTCCTAAAAGCACATGGCAAGATACTTTCGTTCTGACTACGTGGAAGCGAGCTAAAGAGGCTATAGGGCCTACTTTCAACCATAACTGAATGTGGCCTGCGGTGTATTCACCTCTCCCACCGAATCCCGTTACTTCCATCGGGCATCCTTGGATCTTTTTTTTTCTGAAATTCCTGCGGCTTGCAGGGTGCTTAATGGGATGAGATTTACGGAAGCACCTGTATCCACCAAGGCCCTCTTGATTTATAGATGCTGCTAAATAGAGAGGCCTCCGATGATCTGGGTGCCCTACTTCCATATCTTCACTGCTAAATGTGATTTCTGTTGATTCCTGCAGGAGGGCCCTGTCTTCTGGCATCTCTGTTGACAAGCATTCCACCCCTGCTCCGGAGGCGATGCTTACCAAAGCCTCCGTGGCTATTTTTCTTTCTTTTGCCGTAAGTCCCAACTGGTCAAATAGATTTTTGAACTTGGCACTCTACTGAAGAGTGGTAATCACCGTGGCAGGCAAGGCCAAGTTTTCTTCCTCGTCTTCTCTTGGGTCCATACATATCACTACTGTTGCCACACCCTTTCCTTTATGGTTTGGGAGTGGGTTTCTTTAGACTTCCTGCTGGGTCAGCTCTAATGTGCCTTCTTTGATCCTGCGGTGCACCAGCCTGCAGAGCGCCCAGCATTCTGCGGTGGGGTGTTGTACATAGTTATGCAAGCGGCAGAAGCAAGGATCTCTCCTTTCTTCCTCCGTTGGCTTTCTAGAAACCTGGTTGGGTTTAAAGATCCCGTCCGTTATCCATTTGTCAAGTAGCACTTCCAGCTCCTTAGGAGTGCATGGTAGGGGTAGAGATGTATCATACTCCCTCCCCTCTGTTCTCATTCTCTGGTTTCCAGTGGACATAGCCATAGCCTACGGTGCATTCCGCTTGTCTGAACTGGGTTTCACGGATTGAGCCGTCTTTCTAGCTTTCTGCAATAGCTGCGCAAACTGGGAAATCTCCAGATTCTCCAGAACAGCTCTGAACTCCCGAATCATATTGGTCATGCACATTTCTACCAATGTCCTCTCCTCACAGTGATCATAGCAATCAAGTGCTATGTCCCTGAACCGTTTGATGTACTCCATAAGATCTTCTCCGTTCCTTTGCTTTGTCGCCTGCAGAGTTGCAAGCGTCACCGTTTCTTCCCCGTGAAAGTATTTAGTGCAAAATACGTCTACCATGTCATCCCAAGTTGGGATTGATCCTGGTTTTAAACCGATGTACCAAGTGTATGCCCAGTCGCATAGTGACTTTGAAAACTCCCGCAGACATAAGTCTTCGTCTGCCGCGTAAGGGCTAAGGGTGTCAATGAATTTGCTCATGTGCTCTACTGCGCTTCCCTTCCTGCCATCGTACTGGGCAAAGGCCCTTGGTTCATACCTCTCGGGGTACGGCTTGCTGAGCACTTTTAGAGGATACGGAGGTCTCCTTGCGTAAAATCTCTCCTTTGGTGTTCTGGCTCTCTCTTGCTCCAAGAGAGCCGCTACCTCAGCCATGGTGATGAAACACTATCCTGCGTTCCGAGGGACACCTCCTGCCAGTGTCTCTACTCCATCTGCCGCATGATCCGGGTCATGCTGGCTGCCTTTTTCTTTTGTTTTGTCTGCCTTCAGTTGACGGATCTCTTCCATCATTTGTTGCTGCGAGTGCTGCAATGATTGCAACATTTCGACGAAGGTGTTGACATTGTCTACGGGGACTCTTGTTTGAGGCTGAGGATCAGCCCCTGTTCTGTTGGCACCTTCTGTCTGGTTAAGTTGCTCTTGGTGAGGCGTCGTCGGCCTAGATTCTGCTTGTGAAGGTACGGCACTTATATTTCATGTCGTCCTGGACTTGGGTGGCATTGTTGGCGAGGGGCGCTGTTTTCTTTTCCTTCGCCCCTGTCTGCTTCCCAACTCCCCAGTGGAGTCGCCAATTTAATGTAGGGGCCTTTTTTTGTAGGATTGGGCTGCCTCCTGCGGTAATAGGCTGGGCTGCCTTTTGCGATGATAGGCCCTAATATTTCTGAGTAAGGGAGCTGGGGCCGGTCCAATTGTAACTCAACTTGGGCCGGTTTGTGCACAAACTTATGCCATGTCTGCCAGGAGCAAATTTACGGCAAGCAGAACTGTAGCAGACAAGTTATGGCCAGCTGAACTGTTGCAGACAAGTTATGGCAGGCTGAACTGTTGCAGACAAGTTATGGCAGACAGATATAATAATAACTAAGATAGAGCACTTTGACTTAATTTAATAAACAACTAGGTATTCCCTGCTACTATACAATCACAATGATATCAATCACAGAGAAAAATGAAGAGAATAATACTAGCTAATTTAAATGGGCATAAATTAAGTTTTCTTTTAAAACTATCTGCCGCAGCAAAGCCAAAGAGGAAAGAACGCCTCTTCTCAACGCAAATAACCCCCTACGAAAAGGATCCTGCCGTGGGGATTAACGGCTTTGAGGGAGTCGGACCTGAATGGTTGCTGTTCCAAAAGAAAGATGGTCCTTGTTTACGTTTTCTGAAGGAGATAGGATTTGAAGGGGGAGAAAGAGAAACTGATCTATAGGTGCATGCCCTCTTTGAAATAGCTCCCGTTTTTCTCAGTTTTCCTTTCTTTTCTTTCTATTTTCTTTCTTATCTTTTTTCTTTTGGCTCTTGCTCTGTTTCTTTCTTTCACCCCCGAAAATGTGCTCTGTTTTCGATCCCTTCTACAGGGCACGGCAAGGGCCTTTTTATAGCGCTTGCCGTGGCTAGTGTTTTACGGTCTTGCCCCTTAACCGCCTTTGTCTAGTCTGGGTGTACTTGCCGACCACACTGCGCGACACCCACCCTCGCCAGACAGAGGCGGGCTTGTTTTATTCCTTTGTCTGTCGTAGCATTTTTTCCTGCCACGATATTAATGCCTTCTCTCTTCACTCTCAGAGCATGCACCCAACGGTTCCCTCTCAAATTGCCTCTTTTGGGTGGTCTATCATCCCAGCAGGACGTACCTCCCAAAAGAGGCTTGGGTAGGAGCCGTGAATAGATCTTTTCCCCTTTCCCCACCACCAAACCACACCCCCCTTTACCTCTTACCTCTGGCCCATGGCCCTACCATGTCCTATATTGGCTGGGTATAGGCTGGTGGCGCCTGGGCCTTGCGCGTGCTTCCCTTTCAAATTTGTCCAAGAGTCTGCCTGCTGCTCATGTGTCTGCCGCAACCTGAAGACTCTCCGTCTGCGTTTCCTGGCCTTTCATGCGGGCTTTCTTTTGGTTTTTCGCTCCATTCAGGAGCTGGGCCTCGTATGATAATGGGCTTTACATTTCTTTGGCCCACTTTTGGTTTTCTTTACTGCCTGCCACGTTGAATTGTTATTCCTGCCGTAATGACTTGATCCTGCTGGACCCCTTTTTGGGCCAGCCGTTTATCCTTTTTCTCAGTGGCCTGTCACGGGCACTGTTTTGCTTTCACTCATGGGCTCCTATGTCCCCTTTGGGCTTCCCTTTGGGCATCCACGACCCGATTGCTTTCTTTGGGCTTCCTCGGCCTGTTTGCTAATTCCACACTCCCATGGGCTTTTTATTAACTTCATTGGGCTTCCCCGGCCCAATAACCTTATCCTTATCTTTGGGGTTCATGAGCCTGCCATAAACCCCTTACTCTCTTAGTTTACACTGCCTTGGGCCTGCGGCAACCCTTTCTCACTTTTCTAACTCATACTCTGCCCATGGGATGCTATTTCTTTTTTTCCTGGCTTCTTTGAGCCCGCTTGCCTTTTCAAGACCCATGTATATATTTGTTGGGCCAGTGACCCATTATTCCTGCCGCTTGGGCCTAATGGGCGTTTTTGCTATTTATTCTGTCAATTCTTTATGGTCCTCATCATTGGGCTCTTCTGTCTGCTGGGCTTCCACAAATGGCCCTCAACACCTATCAAAGGTGTATATGCATGATCAACTTCAAAGGCCAAAAGCTCACAAGATGCATGCATGAAGTGTAAGGTCAAGCCATTTCAAGCAAATACCAAAAGATCATAATCATGGTTCAAGCCTTCCAAGTGCAAGCCCAAGCCATTGCATCATAATCAAGGTTCAAGCATACCAAGTCTTAAGCATCCTCAATGGACCAAGAAGAAGCAAGCGGCCCAACTTGCCTCACTCCACGTTTGGTTACAACATCATAGTTAAGCTTAAAGTTTGTTTGTTTATTCCATATTCCTATGTTTCTTTGAATTCTAAAAATCCATTTGATGTACTTTGTTCATGTATATATATATATTTTTTTTAAATTCAAAAAAAAAATTCAAGATTTCCAAATCTTTCCCAAAAAAAGAGAAAAATTAAAAAAAAAAAAAAAAAAAAGTCTTTGGACTAGGGGAATTGAGCCCTTAAGTCATTTAAAAAAAAAAAAAAAATTCTTTGAACTAGGGGCATTGGACTTCCTAGTGACTTTTTTCAAAAAATGCCCATTTTTTTTCTTTCAAAGATTTCAAGATTCTTTAAAGTCTTCTTTTCAAAATGGTACATAAGGATCCCTTGTACAAAACATTTTCTAAATCTTGATGTTTAAAGGCTTGAGCAATTAACTTGTACCAAGGAATGATTAATTTCATTTGATCCATGTAAAGACTTTTGCTACTTAACTTAGAATATAAGAAGAAATAGTTTTTAAAGGCAATCAAAAAGAATCCATCCATCGGAAAATTCCAAGAATCCATGTCTTTGATCCAATTTTTAAAATTCTTTTGTTTCACATCATTAGAGCATTCATACTTTTTCTTTTAAGATGAATTTATTAAAAGAGCTTGAGTCACTGTGCCTACAAGCAAGCATTACTAGGGATAGGAGGCCATCTTTGGTTAAAGTAAATTATTTCTTATTACTTAGAATGTTCATCATTCATTGCTAGCCCATTTGAGCCTTCAAACATTTAGCCTTTTTTTGCATGAACCCACTAAAATCTAAACTTGGGGCGGGAAAAATTCAAAGTATGCATGCTTTAATCTCATGTTGAGGAGGAGTCAACCTTGTAGCTTTGAAACTAATTGATAAATCTCTCCTAGAAGACATGAAAGACAAGTACAGAATTCATTAAGTTAAAGATAAGAGATTGTCAAAGAAAGATGAGCTTTCACTTAATCAAGGAAAGAGAAATGAAATTCCATCAATGTGAGAGAAAGCAAAATGTGCATCAAGAGGAATACAAGGTTCATCCAAGAGAGAGTTCATCAAAAAAAGGAAAAGATTCATCAAGCATGGAAATGTGCAAGCACATCGAGGCAAGAATGATGTAGAGAAAATGCATCAAAATGACTTAAGTTGAGGAAAACAAAGGAGGCAAAAGATCCCCAAAAAGTTCATTTAATCAAGAGATGAAAGACAGCCAAAAAAAAAAAAAAAAGAAAAAAAGAAAAGAAAAGAAAGCCCGCTAGGCTGAAAACCCAAAAGGGCGGTCTAGGCAAAAGTTAGGGTCAAAGAAAAAAAAAGAAAAAAAAAAGAAAAGAAGTCCGCTAGGCTGAAAACCCAAAAGGGCGGTCTAGGCAAAAGTTAGGACCAAAGAAAAAGAAAAGAAAAGAAAAGAAAAGAAGCTTTCTAGGCTGAAAACCCAAAAAGGCGGTCTAGGCAAAAGTTAGGGCCAAAGAAAAGAAAAGAAAAGGAAAATCCTACCAAGTCGGAAACTTGAGGATGCAACTTAAAAAGAGAATAATTTTACAAGATGAAAGTCTAGAGGTATGATTCAAGATGAATGAGCTTAAAAACAACAAGTGTTGATACAAGTGACCAATGAAGATTAATGAGAAGATGGCAACAAAGAAATGAGAAAAATCCTCCAATACTTGATTTTTGAGTAATGCATACTTGGGGGACCATCATAGGGAATTTTGAGCCTCTTTATATCATTCATTTCATAACCTAAACTTATCCTACATTACAACCCATGAATAAGACCTCCTTGAAGTCTTGCTAATTGTAGGTCATCTTAAACTCTAATAATATTTTCTTTTGAATTAAAAAAGAAAAATGCTTAAAATTTTCAAACCCCACAGGATGATTTTTCCAAGGACAAAATTTCTCAAATTCTCAAATCCTCAAATGACTCAAAAGAAATTTCAAACTTGGAGCACTCTCCTTGTTTTCACCCAACAATGTGACTCCTAAATATTATCACATTTCATTTCTTGATTGCCATTGGAGACTTAATCTGACAATGTTCAAAAGAAAGAAGCAAATTTTGATTACATGAGTTTAATGATCTTGATACTCTATAATCAAAGATATCTGTTTGGTTCTTAAACATTGTGATTTTCCAAAATGGTTGTTTAAAGGATCACATCTTTTTCAAAAAAAAATAAAATAAAAATGGAAATTTGTTTTTTTCCCAAAAAAAAAAAAAAATCATTCTCTTGAACTACGTCTTGACCTGATCCTCTGTGAAAGAGGTACGTAGGCAGCCTTTCAAAGGCTCGGTCCCAATCACCCAAATAACCTTAGAGAACAAATTCAAAAAAATGTGACAAAATTGTTTGGGTGCATGTTAGGCTAAACTCATTTGTTTTGCATCAAGCGTGCTTAAACTTGGGGCATTGGCCTATTTATATTATGTATAAATATGTTTTTCTCACATGAGAACATGTTTTCATTTGAGGTACCAATCCATTTTTTTGGCAAGCATGTCCACACTAGGGGCATTGGCCAAAAATGTTTTCACAATAATTGGTTTCTAACAAGCTAGAGAAAGAAAGTCTTTTTGCAGAACCAAGGATGGCAGACCATGATCTTTTTTCATGTTTCCCAATGGTCACAACATCAAATGAATTCAACTTCAATCTAAGCATGGAATATGCCCCAAACTAGAGGCATTGGGTAAGTACTTCCAATTCATTTCAATGAATAAATTCATTGCTAATTGAAATTATCTTTTTGCAGGAATTAAGCAAGAACTTATCCAGCAATCCGCATCAACTTCCAGCCAAAGTTGTTCTTATTCAAATGATAGGTTTTTTTTAAAAAAAAAATCATCATGAATAATTCTTCATCACTTTTACTCCATCTTCATCTTCACCTTATTCACTTTTTGATAATGATCAAATCTTCAAATCTAAAATATATTTAAAAAAAAAAATCAATTCTTTCTAAATCTTTCAAAAAAAAAAAAAAAAAAAATCCATCAAAATTTTCAATTCCTTGAAAAATTCAAGATTTCCAAATTTTTCAAAAAAAAAAAAACAAAATTTTCAATTCCTTCGAAAAATTCAAGTTTTCCAAATCCAAAAAAAAAAAAAAAAAAAAAAAAAAAAGAAGAAAAAATCTTCATTAAATTCTTCTTCAGGAACAGAAAGCTATGATCCTCTTCCACATTCTCCAGTGATGCAACATTAAGTCAACTATCCACCCTCAGCATTCATCGAAGCATGGAGTATGTCCCAAATTAAGGGCATTCGCCAGGTATGCCAAAGTCTATTCAATGAATAATTCTGTTACTAATTAAAAGTATTTATTTTGCAGGTATTAGGGTAAAAGGCCCACACACATCGGCATGAATAATACCTTCCAATTCCATTGGATCTTTGGGAAGCACATCCAAATTTCAAATCCATCGGACCTTTGGGAAGCACGTCCAAACTTCAAACCATCGGACCTCTAGGAAGCATGTCCAAACTTCAAATCCATCGGACCTTTGGAAAATAAGTCCAAACATCAAACTATCGGACCTTTGGGAAGCACGTCCAAATTTCAAATCCATCGGACCTTTGAGAAGCACGTCTAAACTTCAAACCATCGGACCTCTGGGAAGCACGTCCAAAATTCAATCTTTGGACCTCTGTGAAGCATGTCCAAGATTCCAATCCATCGAACCTATGGGAAGCACATCCAAACTTCAATCCATCGTACCTCTGGGAAGCACGTCCAAAATTCAAATCCTTGGACCTCTGGGAAGCACGTACAAGATTTCAAATCCATCGGACCTCTTGGAAGCACGTCTAAAATTCAATCTTCGGACCTCTGGGAAACACATCCAAGATTCCAACCAACGGATCTCTGGGAAGCACGTCCAAACTTCAATCCATCGGACCTCTAGGAAGCATGTCCAAATTCAAATCCATGGACCTCTGGGAAGCATGTCCAAAATTCAATCTTTGGACCTCTGGGAAGCACGGCCAAGATTCCAATTCATCGGACCTCTGGGAAGCACGTCCAAACTTCAATCCATCGGAACTCTGGGAAGCACGTCCAAAATTCAAATCCTTGGACATTCGGGAAGCACGTCCAAGATTCCAAACCATCGGACCTCTGGGAAGCACGTCCAAGATTCGAAACCATCGGACCTCTAGGAAGCACATCAGAATCCAATCCATCGGACCTCTGGGATGCACGTCCAAGATTCCAAACCATTGGACCTTTGGGAAGCGCGTCCAAACTTCAATCCATCAGACCTCTAGAAAGCATGTCCAAATTCAAATCCATGGACCTCTGGGAAGCATGTCCAAAATTCAATCTTTGGACCTCTAGGAAGCACGTCCAAGATTCCAATCCATCGGACCTCTGGGAAGCACGTCCAAACTTTAATCCATCGGACCTCTTGAAAGCACGTCCAAATTCAAATCCACGGACCTCTAGGAAGCACGTCCAAAATTCAAATGCTTGGACCTCTACGAAGCATGTCCAAATTCAAATCCACAGACCTCTGGGAAGCACGTCCAAACTT